>CATIWM010147073.1:0-10290 GCA_949671775.1 Mallotus repandus
TTAAGACGATTTGCTTGAATACATCGATGGTGATATTGACATCTTGTATGATTTTGATGTTGATTACATGTGTTACGTGATCTGTTGCATGGATATAAACATGTATGTGGGTATAAAACAGTGAAGAAGATATTTATTCTCAAACCTGGAAGAGAAGTAAAAGATGGACTATTTTTAATACATGATGATGAAATAGTTAGAAGGGTGTTAAATTACATAAACAGATATTCTTAGGTGTTTGAAATTGAATTTTTTGTTGATCATAAGGTGAACGAGCCTTTTTTTGCACCTCGTCGTTAGAGATTGGATGGGAAGATCCTCAGAACTTTGGTGTTATAATGACCCTGTGAATGAGAATGTTGGGTACGAAAATGTAGATGTTAATGCTAATGACTTTGATTTTGATGTGGAAATAAACACCAATGATAGTGTTAATTTAGAAGGAGAATGAGAGTATATGGTTGAAGCTAATGGTGTATAGAACATATTTAGTACTCAGTGCTTATAAGCTAATATACATAGTGCAGAGGGGTCAAACAGAATAGATGAGACAATAGCACAAGGAGGTGGTCCAAGCACAGAGGGCACAAAGGCAGTCAATAGAACTACCAATTATACATATGTGGCTCCATATGGTTATATTAGAGAAGAGGAGGCTGAGGATGAGAGTGCAGAATCTGATGAGGCTGAAGATTTTGATTGTGATGAAGAATAGAACCATAGAGCTGCACCTTCAGAGAGGATAAGATATGATGACCAAAGTTATTTCATGCTTGGAATGACATTTGCAAATGCATATGAAGTTAAGGTTGCAATCTTTTAGTATGCAGTTCATTTTAGATACGAGTTGAAATTAAATCCCAATGAGCCTTCAAGGATAGTTACTAAATGTAAGAATGAAAGTGGGTGCCCTTTTATGCTTAGGATTTCAAAGGATGGCAGAAACCCTGGATTGTCCATTAAAACCCTAAAGGCAGATCATGCATGCTCTAGGCATTATACCATACCAAGTAAAAGTGCAAAATTCCTTGCAAGACACTTTAAGTCAAAAGATTTATAATAATTCTGCAGACAAGGTGAATGACATGATGGCTGAAGCTGAAGAAGTGTTGAAGATCAATGTGAGTTACCAAAAGTGTAAACGGGCTAAATGGATTATTATACAATAAATGGATGGAAGTTATAGGATTCAATTTCAGCAACTTGAGGCTTATGTACATGCCTTGAAAACCAGTAACCCAGGGATTGTTGCTAAAATTGAATTATGCAATGAAGCTCTTCAAAATGGTAGAAGGGTATTCAAAAAGATGTTCATATGCTTACAAGCTTTGAGAAATGGGTTGAAAGTAGGTTGCAGGCCCATAATTTGCCTTGATGGATGCTTCCTCAAGGGTGTATGCAAGGGCTAATTGCTGAGTGCAATGGGGATTGATGGTGATGACCAGATGTTACTTATTGTCTAGGTCGTTATTGACAAGGAAAATAAAAATAATAGACAATGGTTCATAGCTTGGTTACATTAAAAGTTGACCCTTGGAGATGGCTCACAACTGACCATAATCAGTGATGTGTAAAAGGTTTATTTATTTATGCTTTCTTTCTTTCACATCTATTAGATTTTATACTTCTATAATAATGATTTAACCTTATTTTTTTTGTAGGGTTTAATTGATGTTGTGAAAGCTCTGCTTCCTGAAGCAAAGCACAGGTGGTGTGTAAGGCATATTTGGTCCAATTAGAGTAAGAAATGGCATGGGGGAGAATTAAAGAATAAATTTTAGATCTATGCTTGGAGCACATTCAAGGAAGAGTTCAAAGATAAGCTTGAGAAATTGGGTAAGGTTTCACATAAAGCAGCTAAGGCTGCCATCTGGTATCTACCATGGACTTGGTATAGAGCATACTTTAACTCAAGAAGCAAAACAATGATAGTGGACAACAACTTCACATAGTCTTTCAACTCATGGATCCTAGTAGCTCGACAAAAGCCTATAATATCAATGTTGGAGGACATTAGGCTGCAGTGTATGAATAGAATTAAAGAAAATAGAAAGCAAGTTGATAGATGGATTAATGAGTGGAGTCCATCTTGTATGAGGTTGTTTCAAGATTGGAAGGACAGTTGTTGTGGCTACAAAGTTGTCTTCAATGGTGTAAATGGGTATGAAATAGGGGAAGGCCAAGATAAACACACATTGTTTTTGGATGGGGAACTATGCACATGTAGAGCATGGGAACTCATAGGAATCCCATGCTCTTATGCAATTTATGCACTCTATCACTCAAATATGGACCCAGTGACTATGATCTCTAAGTGGTACCATAAGTCCAAATATTTGTCAACATATCAATGTCCAATACAACTAGTTCCAGGCCCTAGATTTTATAAGATGGGCCAATTTCAGCCCATTGAACCTCCACCCTTGACTAAATTGGCTGGCAGGCCTCGAAAATAGAGGGTTCAAGCTCTTAATGAACCATCAAATGTTGGTTAAAGAGATGGCAAGCTTTCCAAAAAAGGGACTACACAGTGCACAATAGAAAAACTTGTAAGAATAAAGGGAATCAGGTACATTTTTGTTTCAAGTAATTTTTTAATTTTGTCAGTTTTATATTTTAGTTGTTGATGACTATATGAAATTCATTTTCTTTTGTGTACTTTAGTCAATCTAGCCCCTTAATAAGTCAGTCAGTGGAAGTCAACAAGATCTAAGTGTTAAGGTTGTCAACAGACCTGTTTCACAGCAATTAGGTGACAAGGGGAAGCATCCAGTAGCAAGAGAGGGTGGTGGCTCATCTACCAGACTTCAGAGAGGTGGTGTCTCATCTGTCAGACCTAGGAGAGGTGGTCAATGTGGCCATGGAGTTTATATTAATAACATGGCAGGGTCTTCAACCTACAATCTGAGTTTCAATTTTTTTTTAGTCTTTGGTAGCTGTCAAGATAAGGTTTTTTTATTGGAGTTAATGAGGTTTCACTCATATAAAAACTGCAGTATTTGTTGTCATTGGCTGTAAAGGTTAGCAAAGAAGTTGGGGTGTTGGATTTGTTGTGTTTGATTTCTTGGCATCAGTTGTAACTTGGCTATTTTTTTGTTTAGCCTGGACAAGAGTCTGAGAGGGTTATTTCAACATGTGTCAGCATCAGTGAATCTACCATCACAACTGATACAAACATAAAGTTTCTCATCCCAAATGAGAGGGAATTAATGAAGAAAAAGGGAATAAAATATGTCACTGTTGTGAGGAAGATCAAGTTCAGTAGCGCATACACAAGTGTTTCACTTCCAACTGATCTACCTTTCCAAGCCCCTGGTCTAAAATGGCAAAGAGGTCCTGCAATTACAACCAGACAATTGCAAGCAAAGACTCAATAACTTCAAAGGAGACATATTAAAAGGTCAAAAAATGGTGGCTAAGTGTTGAAGGACTATGACACCATTTGCTACAACTAGACAACAAACTTTGATTTTATTTTTTTGCTGCTAAAACACAGTACAAGGAGTGGAAAACTCTGTGAATTATTGTATTGCACATATTTTTGGTTGCTTTGCGATGCTTATACACAACTATAGTTATGCAAAACTCTATTGAATATTGTTTTACACATATTTTGGTTAGGTTTTTTGTTATACGGAAGATGTCCATATTGTTGCTCTCATTTTTTGAGATTCAATCTGTGGACATATTTGGTATTATCATGCTGATGTCGTTTTAGTACCAAGCAGAACTAACTCGTGAAACATTATGAATTTTTTTGATGAAATTTGTCAAATTAAGGGAATCGGTTTTAAGGTATATGGTTTTGCAGTTTTAGCACAATTTTTTATGTTAACAGCATATACAAGTTCAATTATGCATATATATTGCACAAACAAAAGTTCAATTCTTACATTGCATAAAACTACCAACCCCATTACATGCATTTAACTGCCACAATCCATAAGTTCCATAACTTAACAAAAGAGAAATAGAACTAAGATAATACACCATGACAAAAGAAAAACATAAAAGGCCATTCTCATATTCTTTTTACATCTATTTGCTTCTTCATGGCTTGCTTTTTTCAGTCTTCTTAAGTCATGCCAAACTTCTGCAATTACAGCATCAACCTTATTATCACTAGAACCTCCCCTTCTTTTATTCACTGCCTTCAATTAGCTATTTAATAATTTTGCTCTCAATCTTCAAATGGTTGATAACATCCCTACTTCTAGCATTCAGTGCCTCGTCATGCCACTGAAAGAAGCCACAACTATTTCCCCGACACAAAATTGACATTTTTATTCATTGCATCCATCGTTTCAAAACCAGCAACCAAAGTCAAGTAAAAAAGAGAAAAATTCCCAACCTCACTTACCTCATAATTTTGGCATCCATAAAACATTCAACCAGGGCTATTCTTAGTCCATGATGTCCATCTGGGTGTTCTAACTTAACAATGGTAATATATTGGAGGTCCCTTATAATCCTTCTCAACATTATTTCACCTTGACCTTGTCGATCTTGATGAGGATGAAACTAATGAAGCCATTGTTGTTGTGTTACTTAATAGCTTACTTTGCTACAGACTTCTATGTTATTTCAAGGGTTCAACTGTTTTTTTTGTAAAGAAGGTTCACCTCCATTGAAGAAGAAGTTGTTGGCTCATCTTTAATGACAGGGGAGACCTAACTTAACGTCCATGTCATCACTGCCGTTAACATAAACCAATGTCCTCTGTCCATTTTGGCATAGAGGGGCCAAAATAGCTAAAAAACGCAAAACCCTCATTTTTTAGCTTAAAATTTAATGAGGGACTTATTTGAATCTCGCTAAAAATCTTAGGGGCCAAAATGACCCTTTTCCCTAAAAATTATATTAAATAAATATTCTAATTTTTTAATGTAAGGAAAATTTAATAAGAATTGAATAAGGAATTTAATAAGACTTTAGTGCATAGCCAATTTCTTATATTTTTACTAGAAAATAATAATTTTCATCATTATTGATGAATGATAAAGTAAAAATTTTAAATGGATATTTTCTTAATTTTTATAATTGTAATTTTAAAAATAAAAATATTTTAATTTCTCACATATTAAAATATAATTAATATAATTAAAAGATTATTTTTCTCTCACATCCTGCTATACTAAGGAAGAATTTATCACAAATTATCAATTACTATTTCTAAAATAAATGGCTTATAATTTGAAATGAATGAAAAATAACAACAACCGTAGATATTAGTTGACAAGGGGCCGTTTTTATTTAAATTAGGTCTTGATTCAAGTTCTAGTGTAAGTAATTGCGCTCAATCATTAAATTAGTTGTTAAATTTTTTTACCGTATTTGTAATTTTACTCAGATTAAATTGAATTAGTAAAAGTTCAGTATATTCTACATACGAATGAATGGTTTGAAAAATAAAATTAAAATTACAATCTTGGAATGGAAGAAATATCAACTAAATTATTTCTAATTGGCATTGATCATTTTGAATTGTGGATAGCTTCCAAGTAAAAGCATAGTTAATTTCTTAACACTTAAATTCAATTATAAAGTTCAGCATTAAAAAAATAAATTTTATGAAATATGCCATGTTAGCATAGAATAAAATTACGATAATAAAACAATTAAATGCTAACATTAAAAAACACTAAAAATATTATATACTGAATAATCTTATCATAACCATTAATTAAAAAATATTTAGGCGTTTTATGATCATAAACATTAAAAAAAATTAAAATATCAAATTACGAACAATCTTTTTTTTTTTGCCAAATAAAAATATAACATTAAAGCAAAAGAGCAAGTACATCAGGAACATTAAGAGTCCAGTCACATGGTAGAGTATCTGCTAAGCAAGACTTAGCAACTCAATCTACCGCTCTATTACAAGATCTAGAAACCCAATTGACAGACATAAAGTCAAAAAGGGGCCTCTTCGAAATTACAGAATCCAAAATAGCTGCTACTTCCCATGGGGGATCATAAGGATTATCAGTTAGAGCTTTACAAATAATCTGGGAATCAGATTCATAACAACTTTTAAAGCCAAGCCGCAACGCAGCCAGGACAGCTTCCAAAAGGGCCTCTGCTTCAGAATGCAAAACTGAGGAAGCTATAACCTTTCTCGTACATCCAAAGACCATATGGCCTTGAGAATTTCTAGCGATTACTGCAATAGCTGCAAAGGAAGAAACTGAATTAAACGCAGCATCCACATTAAACTTAATAAATCCATTATCTGGAGGTTGCCAAACTTGAACATCTCTATTAGCGGGTGCCTAGAACTGCACACCTGAACTATCATTAAGTGCCATGAAGTAGTCATATGAAAATTTAGAAGCAGCAGAAACAATAAAAATTGGATTCGGCTTTACTCCCTTAAAAATAAAATGATTCCTATTCTGCCAAATAAACCATCCCAAACATAAAGCCAAAGAAAAAGTTAATTCATCATCTTTCAGCAGATCATAAGTTTGCCGCCACCAATCAAAAAGATTAATTCCTTGGTTAAAGTTAGGAACATAGCCTAAAAAAGAAGCAAACCAAGAAGCCTTGTGTGATCACATTCAAAGAGGATATGTTTAACGTCCTCAATATCTTTTTTGCAAATATTACAAACACTTGCAGCAACAACTTTCCTCAAACATAAAATTTTGTTTGTTGGGACAACTTTCGATTTCCAAAGCTGCTTCCAAACGGAGCTTCTTTGAACATGTAATTGCTGAGGAAGTGAATCAACAATATTACAAAGAAACTTATATGCAGATCGGACTGATATAACCCCTCTTCTATCATAGTGCCAGACCCATCTATCTTCAGTATCTGTACTCCCTATAACAATGGAGGATGTACAAATAACTTCATCCTGATTAAAAAGTTGATACAACGAGTTAAAGTTCCACATTCTCTGATTTGGAAGAATAAGATCAGATACCAAAAGTGCCGGAGAAGCCTCTGGTTGATAAGAGGAAATTTTGAAATTTGGTAAAGAAGGGATCCAAGGATCCTCCCAAATCCTAATTGATTTCCCATTGCCAACATTGAATATAAAATCACTTTGAATGGGATTCCTAGCTGCAATTAAACTGACCTAGCCCCATGATGGTCGTACCCCTACTTTAGCACTAAGAAAAGTATTATGAGGAAAATAGATACTCTTAAGAAGCTTAAACCATAAACTATCTTCATTGTTCATCAACCTCCAGACCTGTTCAGCTAACAAGGCTAAATTAAACTTCTCAATGTCTTTAAAACCCAAGCCACCCATAAATTTAGATTTAGTTAAATCCTCCCACCTAGCAAGCTGAAAACCCACCTTCTCAATACTATTTCCCATGGGAATTTAGCAAAAATTCTATTTATTTGATTACAAAATCCCTTAGGAAACTTAAAACATGTCATAGCATAGATTGGGATAATAGTTAAAACAGCCTTCAACATAACCTCCCGACCAGAATGAGATAAAAGCTTATGACTCCAGGATTGAGCTTTAAGTAGAACTCTATCCTTAAGAAAGGCTAAAGCTTTGTTTCCAGATCTACCCCATGAAGTAGGTAACCCTAAATATTTTTCAGATGAATTAGTAATAGGGATACCAAGCAAAGAAGCTACCCTTTCTTTCATCTCCTGAGGACTCTTCTGACTAAATATGATACTAGATTTTGATTTATTAACCTTTTGCCCCGAGGCTTGACAATATTCATTAATAATTCCCCACATAGTCTTTATCTCATTCTCTAAAATCTTCCCAAATATTAGTGTATCATCAGCAAAGAGGATATGAGTTATGGAAGGACTTCTTCTATTTATTTTAATGCCAGAAAACAAGTTTTGCCTAACAGCTAGACCCACATAAAAAGATAAAGCATTAGTAACCAATATAAACAAGTAAGGAGAAAGAGGATCCTCTTGCCTAATTCCTCTAGAGGGTTTAAAACATTGGGAAGGCTGACCATTGATGATAATGGAGTAAGACACTGTAGACACACATTGAAGGATCAACTTAATAAACCGATCTGCAAACCCCATTTTATACAATAAACACTCCAAAAACTGCCAATCAACTTGATCATAAGCTTTGAACATATCTAGCTTCAATGCAAAATTATGATTATATTTTCTATTTGAGATACGGAGGGCATGGAAAATTTCATGGGCAGCTAAGATATTGTCATGGATAACTTTCCCCGGAACAAAAGCTGCCTGGCTTCGGTGAACAATATTATTGAGAATAGGTTTAAGTCTGTTAACTATAATCTTAACGATTGTTTTATACACAAAATTACACAGACTAATAGGCCGAAACTGTGTAACACTTTCTGGATTAGGAACTTTAGGAATTAAGACAATGAATGTCTTATTCCACTCTTTAAGCATATAACCGGAATTGAAGAACTGCTTGATAGCATTGGAGACATCCCGGCCAACAATATTCCAATATTTTTGGAAAAAAAGACCTGAAAAACCATCGGGTCCAGGAGCTTTTAACGCTCCAAGTTTGAAACACAGCTTCTCTAATCTCAACATCAGAGATAGGAACCAAAAGTCTAGTATTATCAGATTAAGAAATAACTAATGGAATATTTTGGAGCACTTTATCAAAATTATAGGTATTCCCAGCAGTATACAAAGTCTTGCAAAAATCCTAAATGAGCCCAGAAATAAGTTTATCATCTTCTACCAATAAAACCCTATTATCCCTAAGTCTAACAATTTTATTATTAATTCTCCTGGAAATGGTAGCAGTATGGAAGTACTTAGTGTTTTTATCCCCCCCAACTAGCCACTGAACTCTCGACGTCTGTATCCAGTAAACCCCTCATCCCTACACAGCTGCTCCAACTTCCGTTGTAACTACTGAGCTAACAATTGATTCCCAACAAAAGACATGTTTGAATTAACCTCATCAAGTTCAGTCATAACCTTCTGAATCTGATACCGACTATTGCCCACAGTATCCCTATGCCATTAAATAAGCCTATTAGAGCAAAATTTAAGTTTATTAGACACCTTGAACATCTCTGAACCCCTAATATTCGAATTCCATTATTCACCCACAATCTGCCAAGTATCTGCATTGTGAACCCATCTAGCATCAAACCTGAAAACTCTACTTCCAATGCCAGACTGCATATTCAAAAACAAAATTATTGGCCTATGATCAGAACCAATCAGCCTTTCATGGAAAAGATACGCCCTTTGAAACAAAGATCTCCATGAAAAGTTAGCATAACGCTCGATCTAATCTCTGTCTAATGTTAGCCTCACCACACTGCTTATTAGACCATATAAAATGAGGACCTTTAAATTCAATTTCCATAAGACTAGAGTTATCCAAAAAATTCTTAAAATGGGAAATGTGAGACCAGTTCAATGGATGTACCCCCAACTTTATCCTCAGACAACAAAACAGAATTAAAATCACCCATACAAATCCAAGGACTCCCATCTCTGGGTTAAAAAAGAACATAAAAAATCCCAAAAGGCAAGCCTATACTAACGACACGCAGGAGCATAAAGAAAGGTGGAAATAAAAGAATTACCAGATTCATCAATAATTTTGCAATGAATAAAATGAGAGTAGAGTGACAGTTACCTTGACAGCACTGTTCCACCAAAGAGCTAGCCCACCAGATAAACCTTGAGCATCCACATAAAAACTACTAAAAAACCGTAGTTTCTTCTTCTGGACTTCCAAAAAATCTTACTTCTTTTTAGTTTCTATCAAAAAAACCAAGGTAGGATGATGTTGGAGTACTAATTCCTTTAAGTGAGAAATCGTCAGGGATCGCCCCATACCCTGACAATTCCAAGCAATCATCGTCATGGCGCTATGGAGATTTGACAATTAAACGCATAAGCTCAGTCGAGAAAATTTCTCATTCCGTACTGAAGAGAAAAGCAACAAATCACTGAACAGAAAATAAAAATGGAACCAAAAGCCTGCTTGGAAAAGCTTTGTCCTCGTTAAATATGGAAATAAGACAGCGACAACAACAGATAAATTTCAATGCACCAAACCCCGTTAAATGAATCCACCACAGTTCACCAAAACAAATTTGGAGCAATGCACACTTCAAATGTAGTAAATTTCAAAGATAACCTTGAAGTGGAAAGGGAAAACCCTAGGAGCAATCTACCGAGAGAGAGTAAAAACGGGGTTTATCTACAAAAATTACTGAACAATCTTAACATAACCATTAATTTAAAATTTGTGTATTTTTGTTTCCCATTTTAGGCTTTTTATGATCATAAATGCTAAAGGAACAGGACACGGATATATAGCCTTGGGCT
>CATIWM010147075.1:0-12347 GCA_949671775.1 Mallotus repandus
CCACTGGGGATATGCACTTTACGAGCCACTCCTGGGCTTCTCTACCTTCCTTTCTTTTTTTTCTCAATAAGATTTCCCTTTTTTTCACCTTTTTTAAATTCACCTTTTGCTTTGAAGCTTTTGCCTTTCTTTTCTCTTTTACTTTTCCTTTCATCTTTCACATACTCTCTCTGCTATGGATGTTGCACGGACCCCAGATCTGCCTGTCTGGGACCAAGTATCACCCACAGTACATCCTGTGCACAACTTCGGTCTCAACATTGGAGACGAGATCCCTCTTTTTGTAGACGTGCGATCCCATATCTGTGGGCTGGCTACAAGAGAGGTTAGTGTCTAAATTATTTGATTTTCCCTACAAATAACATTGGGTAATGTTAGATTACTATTCATAGATGCATGATTATCACTTTAACAGAGAAAATTTTGATTAAATTGAATAAAATTATGAAAATTGAATTTTGGGGCCAAGCTGCCGTCATAAAGAGGTGTAACCTCTTCGTTGCGGCGATCTCCTCTTCGATGAGGCGATCACCTCTTGGCAAAGAGGTAGTCACCTTTTCATGTTAGAGCGAGCTGACGGAGGGGTGGTCGCCTCTTCACGAAGAGGCGACGTCCCTTCGGGGTGATCACCTCTTTCACATAAGGGCGATCGCATCTTCAACAGCAACTTAGAAAAAAAATTTAGTGTTTATTCAAGTAAAATAGTAATTTGACTCCCCATTTGCACTGTAGCTCGACATCCACACACTCAAGGGTGTCGGTAATTTCAGCGGCACCTGCATTTGGTATGATAACTTCCTAGACAGGATTAAGGCTAGGATTTTCGACATCGAGTTTTTGGATTTCATTCTCGCTCTCTTGAGTTCTCAGGGATGGACTGACTACCAGCCCTTACATGTAGTGATAGAGAGGTGGTTCGACACCACTCACACCTTCCACCTCCTTTTTAGCGAGTTCACTCTGGATCTGGTCTCTTTTGCTACTGTGACCGACATTACCTACGTGGGAGATTTTATCCCATTTGATGCGAGTCTGCATCGCTTAACACCAGACTTTCTAGCCTATATTGAGCGTCTGCTGGGTATGGTCCCGGATATGAAGGTAACCCACACCATAAAGATTGACTCCATCAAGAGCTTCTACACGCTGGCTAGAGTGGAGGCCATTACTACTCCTTAAGATATTGACCAGGTGGTCAGGGCCTTTCTTGTCAACCTGATGGGCACCATCCTTTTTGTAGGCACTACCAGCTCGATAGACTTGATTTTTTTGCCACCTCTGAGGGATCTAGATTTGGTGGCCTCCTATGACTAGGGGAGCTACACTCTGGCATTTCTCTATAAGAGCATGGATGAGATAGCGCGAGGAGCTCAATGACTCTATGGCTTCTAGCATGCCATTCTGGTATCTTCTTTCTTTCTTTTCACTTAGATTCATCCCACAATGTCATTATCATGATTTGCTAACAACTTTTCTTCCCTTTTACAGGATTGGGCTCTGAAGCTGAAGCTAGTGGTCGGGATCACCCGTATTTGCGATACTCCTTTCCCTACCATGGCGAGATGGGGCCTTAATCATGCTTAGAAGAGGCTGATTGCTCGTATGAACATCCATCATGAGCGGCTGAACTCTCTCACATCTGATGAGGTACAATACCTACAAACGTAATCATAATTAGTAACATATTTATTAATCACATTCATTCACTTACCTGTTTGCTTTCAACAGCTATGTCTAGACTTATGGTGTCCTCAGGACATGTGGACACTAGCTATGATTCTCTTGATCTCGTTGTCATCCTACTTCAGGGACCTAATTGTAGATTCTGGTTTCTTGGCGAGAGGATACACTCTTGGCGCTTGGGTGCTCGGGTGAGACGACCACCTCTTCCTCCTCCTCGCCACATCTTCTGGGCTCATCTGTTGGAGGGAGATGACCTTGATAGGGCTTATGAGGGAGAGGGTGTGGGTGAGTTCTACGAGAGGAGGTCTTGGTATGCAGACTTTGCATAGACCTATCTCTTACAGAGGGTGCCTCTTGACGCATCCATATCACAGGCGAGTATACAATTATGTTAAGCATATAACTTCCTGGCTCAACTTTTCACTTTCAGGCACCTGCCAGAGCACCAGCTGCCTGGCCTAGGCCCACTGCCCTGGAGAGACCTCAACAGCATCCTCGTATCGTGCCTGGTGATGAGGGCACCTCCTTTAGTGCACCACCCACTAGGGATCTCTCTAGATCTCAGTCTCAGATGGTGGCGGGTGGACTTGCTGCTCCTCCTGACTTACTGACCCAATGTCGGTTGCCTTCTGGCGAGCTGTCTCAATAGTTCCTGACGTTGGACATGAACTTAGAGCCAGTGTTTATCCCAGATGCCTCCCCTTATGTGATTTCTCCTCCTTTTGGAATCCTGTTTTTAACTTGATGATTTAACACAAGGTTAGTTCTAATAAATTATTGATTACACAGATTCCTCATGATTAGGGAGAGTACATATACTAGGTCATCGAGGCCCAGTAGGACTTCTTGACGAGCACGACACAGTAGTGGAAGGTTACAATCATTCCCTATTTGTATATGTATGCATGCTTTCATGATGTCTTACCTCTCATTGCATTTTGACAAGATCAATATAATGCTAGTCAGGCTAGGTCATTGCTCTTGAGTATCAACTGGTGGCCCTCCAGGTGGAGGAGGATGATGATGAGGATGATGCTAGTGATGGTGAGGAGGAGGAGCATATTGGCGAGGAGGAGGAGCATATTGGCGAGGAGGAGCCAACTGGTGAGCATGTAGGAGATGGCAGCAGTGATAAAGGAGATGATCATTCTGACGACCCATATGATGACTCCGCCGATGAGGGAGATGACCAAGGAGGTGATGAGGAGTGATAGGATGCAGCAGATGCTTGTTAGCTAGGATCACATACTAAGAACATTTTGTCATTTTGCACTGTTTCTTCCATACTAACTGAATTGATTTTTTACTTTTATCATGTTCATATTTTGTCTAGATGAATGATATAACATTTAAATCCATTTTTCCTGGCTTTTGAATCAATTAAAGAACAATTTTTATTACAAAAATGTCATTTTCTGATAACTGAACCTTGTATGTATAGTACAACCGCCTGGCAATAAGAGAAAAATGTGCCCTTACTATTAGAGAGGTGTCCCCTCTTTATTGGGGCTTCGCCTCTACAGTAGTAGTCTGCAACTCATTAAAATCTCTAATTTGTTTTAAAATCCCCAAAATTTCTAATTTTCGCCATTCTTCCTTATTTCATTCCTCTGAACAGAACTCTAATCTCCTAACATGGCCGAAAGAAGGTTAAAATAACTACAGTCAATCCTAAAAAGCTTGGATGGCAAATCTTGGGCTAAATTAGAACCATTTCATCTATCCGCTTTTCGATCTCTACATGCTTGAAAGATTAACTTCCCATTCCTCCATGTTCTTGCTCAATTTTAAAATCCCCAAAAACATGTTTTCAGATTGAACATGGCAGAGCTATGCCCCCTGCCCAAGGAATTCAAATCTATCCTAGGCTCTCAAATGGATTTTGCTTGTCAAATTGCAGTTCCTTTTATCAAAACCATGGATTTGTGCTTCATGCAATGTCAAATGGCTAGAATGTTTAATTTTTCCCCTTAATCTTCTCTTTGTCACATCTTTGGCACTGAGGTTCTGATAAGCTCTCTTTTGGAAGGTATAGTGGTTGTGATTAACATAGAGGTATATTGGCCTTGAATGATGGCTTTTTGCTTATATGTTCAATTCTTGCCCGTTTCCATTTCTAGCAACTTTGATCCAAAACTTCTGCACATTCTTGATCAAGTAAAAGCACGCTTAAACCCCTTTCCTCTCATCTTGGCTGAAACCATCATCGAATTATATATTTTTCTAAATCTAGGCAATTTTATGGGAGTCCACTACTATTAGAGGTTAGCTTTCTCCTTCTTCTCTTTCTTTAATTTTTATTTTTCTATCATTTCCATTCATTTCCCGCTTTCAGGCATGGCTTCATGAAAAGTTGAGGTTGTTGGAGTCTCCCAGAGACATTGCACATTACGGAGCCAAACACGGTCGTACTAGAAGACTTCATCCCATTTCGAAAGATACTCGGGGTTGGTTGTCCATATTTTCTGACACTATGATTCAGTGGATGTGCCCTTAGTAGAGATTGCAGCATGTGACTATTCGGTCCTACACTTATTATGTTCTCGTTGCTGGACTCCACTTTGCTACCATCTACAACCCTGCTCGACTTTGTAAGCAATATAGACATATTATGGGACCAGTTCATGAGTTCGAGCCAGGGTTCCTTTCTCAGAATTTCCTGGACAATTGGTAGAAACTTGGCCTCACAAGACCATTTTGAGGCAGATCGACTACAATGGAGATCCATCCACTGATGATCAGTACAAGGAGTGGATTCAGTTGTAACAGATAGAACAAGATGAATTTGTTCAAAATAAAAGAACAAGAAAATTACAAACATCGAGTGTTCAACAGAAGAAAACAACGCAAAATTAGTTTATGTAACTTAATCTTTATTTGTTTTTTGTTGGATGGAATTTCCTTTTTGGTTAAGCAGTTTGTAATGAATACTTAACACAATGTTCAACAATAATACAGGCAATCCATTTCATAATTTAAGCACAAAGTGGTTATACATTTTGCCTCTAACATATCTTCTATTGTTAATTGGCTTGCCCTTGCAAGTTTTCCAACTAACTATTTTTTTTCTCTCTTTCCTTTTATGTGTCCTTAATTTTTGCCTGGACCGCCTTTTTTAAGGTTTTTAATCCAGCAAGACTTTTTAATTTTTCACTTTTTTGTCTCTTACTTTTGCCTAGGTAGCCTTTTTTTAAGGTTTTCTCCCTAGCGAGACTTCACAAAAAGTAATTCTTTAGCTTATCCAAGTTGACGGGCTCTCTGAATTCATTTTCTTCTAGGTCCGAAAGGATAGCGGCGCCCTTGGAGAACAACTTCTTTGCTAGGTATGGACCTTCCTAATTCGGCTTAAATTTTCCCCGTGGATCTGTCATGTTCGGCCTAATAAGCTTTAGGACCAAATCACCCTCTTTGATTTTACCCAGCTTAATCTTCTTGTTGTAAGCTCGAGCTATCCTCTTCTGATATAGTTAAGAATGATACATGGCTTTTACCCTTCTCTCATCTAAGAGTGTTAGCTATGACAATCAGCTTTCAACCCACTGATATTCAGGGATTTTTTATTCTAAAAGAACCTGCATGGACTGAATTTCTACATTTACTGGTAATACTGCTTTATACCCATACACCATCGAGTATGGAGTAACTTAAGTCAATGTCCTAGCGGTAGTCTTATATCCTCATAGTGTAAATTGCAGATAATCTAACCAATCCTGGTAGTTTTCCATTATATTAGACAAAATCCTCTTCACATTCTTATTCACAGCTTCTACTGCACCATTCACTTGCGGTTTGTACGGAGATGATTTATGATGCTCAATCTTGTATTTTTTTAGCAAAGCTGTCATTTCAACTCAGAACTGAACACCATTATCAGTGATAACATGATGAGGCAATCTGTATCTATAGATTATATTTCTTTCGATGAACCTTGCCATCTGTTTTGATCTGACAGTGGCATACGATTCTGCCTCAACCCACTTGGAGAAATAGTCAATGACCACCATAATATAGTGATGATCATTCGCTGTTTTCGGCTTTATCTCCACTATGATGTTAATTCCCCATACGACAAACAGCCATTGAGAAGTCATACCCTAAAGTTCCATGGAGGGTAAATGACTAAAATCACCATATGCTTGGCAGTTATGACAGTTCTTTACAAATTTCACGTAGTCCGCCTCCATCATTAGCCAAAAGTAGCCTTGATGCGCTATTTTCTTAGCCAACATTGTTCCATTCATACGTGGACCACACACTCCTTCATAAATTGCTTTCATAAGTTTTTGGGCTTCATCTTTATCCACACATCTCAAATGCACTCTAATCGGTGCTCTCTTATACAACATTCCATTATGGCTGATAAATTGATAAGACAATATTCTGAGAGACATCATTTCTTTCCTATCAACATCTTCGGGGAACTTTCCTGTTTCTAAGGATTGTTGTAAATTATAGGACCACAGTTTCTTTGGAGGATCACCCTTATCTCTTCATAACAAGGGATTCAGGATTTTACAAGAATAAAAGGTTTGACCTTCGCCTGTTTTCCTCCTTCCCATATTGAAGCTAAAGTAGCCAGGGCATCTGCCATCTAATTTTCCTCTCACAGCAAATCAACAAATTTGCATAGTATGAAGGATAACAAAACAATAGCAGAATAATCCCAATACAATCTCAGTTTATCTTCCCTCACTTCCCATTGTTTAGAGATCTATTTTACCACCAGTATAGAGTCTCTGTATACCGTGCCTTCTTTTGCCCTAGCATTCCGCAGTGCTTCCAAACCAAAGATGTAGGCTTCATATTCAGCTTAGTTATTCGTGACTTCAAATTCCAATCTTTTTGCCATCGGAATCATCTCTCCTTCTAGTAAGATCAGAATTACACCAATGCCCGCCCCTTTGTTATTGGCTTCTCCATCGAAGTACATTGTCCATGTTTAGATTTCTATTACCCCCAGGTGCTCATCTGGAAATTATAACGCCCATTCCTGTTCATCGCACATGGGATTTTGAGCTAAAAAATCTACTACAACTCTCCCTTTTATCACCTTTTTTGCCACATAGTCTATGTCGAACTCAGTGAGCATGAGTAACCATCGGGCTAACTTTCTTATTAGTGATAGAGTCTGCTGAAGATATCTAAGAGGATCATGTTTAAAAACTGCCTGAATTCTGTAGGACTAGAAGTAATGTTGGAGCTTCTTCGTTGCCAAATCATAGCCAAACATGTCTTTTCTACTAAACTGTAGTTGGCTTCGTAAGGTAGGAGCTTCTTGCTCAAGTAATACATTGCATGTTTGACCTTTCTATCGTCTTCTTAAGCTAACATCGCACGTATCGCTTCTCGTTTGATTACTAGAAAAAGGATTAGAGTTTACCCGATCTCAATGGTTGCAATACCAAAGGATTCATCTGATAATTCTTAATAGTTTCAAAACCTTACTGACACTTGTCATCCTAGATCACTGGTTGATTCTTTCTCAGGAGCTTGAAGATCAACTCACAGATGGTAGTCAGCTCAGCTATGAACCTGCTAATGTATTGTAATTGTCCAATAAACCCTCTAACTTCTTTCTCGTTCTTTGGCATAGGCATCTCTGAGATTGCTTTAACCTTTTCTATATCCACATTTATTCCTTTCTGATTAACGATGTTTCCTAGCAGCTTTCCAAAAGTTATCCCAAAAACACACTTCTTTGGGTTTAATCTGAGGTTGTATTTCTCAGCTCTGGCTAAGAACTTGTCTAAAGCCTCGAAGTGTCCTTCTCTAGTCAGAGACTTTACCATCATGTCATCCACGTATGCTTCTATTTTTTTTATGGACAATGTCATGCAACAGATTGGTAGCCATTCTCTGATAGGTGGCACCCGCATTTTTTAATCCAAATGGCATGACTGAATAATAGTAAACGCCCTCATTTGGTGGTGAAAGAAGTTTTCATCTTGTCAATCACTGCCATCATAATCTAGTTGTATCCTGAGAAAACCATCTATAAAAGAGTACATTGCGCTGGAGGCTGCACTATCTACTAAGGTGTTAATATGGGTTAAGGGAAAGTCATATTTCGAGCAAGCTTCATTCAAATCTCTATAGTCCACGTACATTCTGACCCTTCCATCTTTCTTAGGAACTGGCACTATGTTGGCTAGCCACTAAGTGTCACCCACTACCTCCAAGAACTTCACCTTCAGCTGCTTTTCCACTTCTTCATTGATCAAGAGAGCCCATTTCGGCCTTAGTCTTCTCTTCTTTTGCTTACTAGTGTAATGTGAGGATATGTAGGGATTCTATGTTTTGCAATTTCCCTGTCAATCCCAGGCATGTCCTCATAACCCCAAGCAAATACTTTTTGTCTTTTTCTTAACGTTTCTCACATTTTTATTCTCTTATCAAGAGTTAAATTAGAAGGAATAAGTATATTCTTAGGGTTATCACATGTGCCTAAATTAAATGACTCAGTTTGCACTAAATTAATGTCAAATATATGCATGAAGTGATCATCACAAACAGAATAACAATTAGGAAACACTCACTTAAATAGGCAAAGTCAGATCTTATTGCATTAACTTTTGAAAAGAAAATATCAGCAGTCTCAAACATGTTTGCAGAGAAATATCAAGATCATCATAGAAAACATCTATGATAGAATTAAGGATAAAAGACTTGAAGTCATGCTCCCCTTCCTGATCCACAACGTCCTTCAACTCTGCCATATGGATGTCCTTTTTCAGCTCTAGAGTAAGCACCAATTCCTACTCCATTAGTTCCTCAATAGTAAATTATTTGGTCTTATTCACATGTTCAACAAAGATTTCAATCTCGAGGACCAATTTTTTCGCTATCATCAACGGTTCAGGATTGCCAGTATATGGGTAATTGGTGCTTTCTTCTACAAATTTCTCCCACAGTGCTTTTCGCTTTTCATCCTTAGCCTTTGAGTTTCTAGACTCTTGATACCCTAATCCGTACTTCAGGATACGGACCTTTGGCTCAACGAACTCTGACGGGCCTTGCTGGATCCTCCTTAATCCCATTCCAAGTATGAAGTTCATGTTTTTCATCATACTTGCTATTTTTGGATTTAATTCATCCTCATAGATCATGTAGACCTCAAAGCTTGGACTGACCAGAATTTCATGAGGAGTTAGCTTCAAAGTAGCGACAACAGCTTCAGTTTCCATTGTTATAATGACTACTCTCCCCTTATGCTGAAACTTAATTTTTTGGTGCACAGTTGATGGCACTCCTCCCAATGGGTGAAACCATGGTCTCCCTAGCAGAATAGTAAAAGTGACAGGAATGTCGATCAAGTGAAGATTTACCCAAACCTCAATGGGTCTTGTTTTGACCAACGCCTTGAAGGTTCCTTCAATAGGCCTTTTCGTGTCATTATAGGCCTTGATGACTAGCTTAGATGGCTTTAGATCAGACACTGCCAGTCCTACCGATGGGATTTGGAGTGCATCAGTAGCTCCCAAACATTGGCAAGAGTCTTCTCATCTCTTTTAGCTTCAGTGGCCTTCTTATTTGGTTTTACTTTATCAACTTTCTCCTTTTCCTTCACTACTTATTTTGAGTCTGTTTTCTCTTCTTTTGACCCAGCAGTTTCAGTTCCTCTTCCTTTTTCTCATCCTTTCTAGCAGGCTAGATCTTTCTTTCTTCAACATCTTTCCATAAATCAATCCATCCCTCTTCTTTACCATCGAAACTCCAAATGTCAAGAACATTCGCATTTAGTTCCATAGGCTACTAGTTTAAGTTCAGGTCTTTGGTTTTGGGTTTTGGGGATGTGGGCATGCCATCAACAAAGGAATTAAGAACTTCTTCCTTCATCAAGCTAATGTTAATCATTAGTATGCGGGGATTTGGTGGTGGCACATTGTGATAATTAGGTAAAGAGTTATTTCGGGTGTTGGGTTTCCTGGTTTCAGGGTCAATGGTCTGGGTTTCATGGTTTCTACTGGTCTGTGCTTCATTTGTGAGAGCTTTCCCCTCCATCTAGTTAAGTACTTAGCAAAGGGCTCGTTAAACTTTTATTTCGTGTTCTGCAAATCCCTCAGAGATAACTTCATTAGGGCATTTAGACCGTACTGCTTAATGAATATAGCACAAAGTTTTTTCCAATCATTCTACACATGTGACTCTTGGGTGTAGTAACAACGGATCGGAGCACCTTTTAAAGACAAGGGGAACTGTTTAACAATCTGAGGCTTGGTTAATTCTGTTGCCCTCATATAGGTCACATACTACTTCAGGCGCAAGTGGAGGTCATCAATCCTAGAATACTTTTTCATGTCAGGAAACTTAAACTTTTGAGGTAAAGGATCAACATTAATCCATCGGGGAATCTATCCCCTTTTTCTTTCATCATCATCTGAATCTGAGCCATGGTCTTGCTTATGCTTTTAGCCCAATCAGTCTTTTCCATACCTCTCGAAGCATCCATATTTTGTCGGGTCACCGATTCTGCTAACAAAGTCTCTTGGTCATCCTCTATTTCCCTTCTTCTAGAGTTTTCAGTGTCCAGATCAAATGGTAAGGCCTGAAGTGCTGGTAGCTCTTTTTTATCCGGTCTTCTCACTTTTGTCATCATTTCCCAAATAATTATACTGTTTGTTTAGTAATCTCTTCTTTTAATTTCTCCCCAAAGGCTTTAGGATCAAACCTTGCCATTTCTGTCTCTTCAGATATTCTAATCAGCCGGCCGGTGTCAGATCGTACCCAAGTAGAAGATCGATGCATATCTATATCTGCAACCACCAAAGATTAGAAACATGCATGACATGTGTGCATGATATGCAAGGTCTCATTAATGCTAAAAGAAAAAAGGCAAACAAATATTTTATTTACATATAACACAAACAATGCAAAGCTCTTCAAATGGTAACTCTACCCTTATTTCTTCTATACACATGTTCAATGGCGAGTTTCTTATCTAAGGATTGTTGGACTAGTTTTGATTATCAACAGGGGATAATAAAATCGATATATACAATAAAACTCTCAAGATAATACAAATAAGTAGCAATTCTTTTGAATAAAACCAAAGTCCATCTTAATGGGCCTTAAAAGCCCAACTTGGCATAGTCCATTGGTAATGGGCTTGGGCTTTATTATAAGGATTACTAAATGGCATAAAACACATGCAATTGGAAAAATCCTGGGGGAAGTTGCTAAGTTATTACATGAGCTGAGTTAAGGGTAATAAGCTTCGACTCCCACAGCTATATACATTTGTTACGTCTCCCCACGTAGGGGTCTATGCAACGTGGATAAGTATATGCTATGAGTGACAATAATCGAATACTCCACCACCGGGTTTGAGTTAAACACAGGTAGCGGGGCAAAGACTATTGTCGAGGCTTTTTGGGACTTTAGTGCTCTTTGTGTGGAAATGTGTAGTGAATGCAGAAAATGCAAAGGAAATAAAGAAATAATAAAAGATGATAAATTACAAAATACTGGAATTAGTTTCTTTATCCCTAGTGGAGTCGCCACTGTAGGTGGCAGGGTCTAGCACGTGCCCAAGTGTTTGGCGACCACAGAACTGTTTGAGCTCGGGGCCCACTAGAAAATCCATGATGGGTTCGTGGCCTAAAATGGAGATGGAGTCGCCACCCGGATAAAAGCCGAGACACACTGTACAACAACTGGATTCCACGGAGGTTCCTAGAAGCCTTTATCAGAGATCGAGTTCAGAAACTAGGTATGCGCTTTTGAATGCCCACCTAACCTTACGGTTGGCCACCGTGTGTGTTTTGTCTTTTATCGCTTTTAATTATTAATTTATTTCCTTATTAACATGCGAATTAATTCTCGATTAATGCTTCGATTTTACTTTTAAGTTCAAATTTGCACATTAATCCTTTTTCATGCTTATAAACCCGACATCAACCACAAATAATGGTAACAAATTTACAATCATACATTCAAATGAAAAGGGGAAAGGATTAGGGATTACAATCCTTTGATTATAAAAATAAAATAAATGGAAAATAAACTAAAAATAAACCAAAACTAAATTCTCTCAAGAACTAATTAAGGAGACAAGCATTCCTTAATTGAAAATCATGCTAAAATCCCACAATAAACAAGAGTTAGTTCTTTCTCACACAATAACAATTATTGCCTATAAAAGAAATTGAGTTAAATTTATACAAGATTGGCATAAATACTCATTAAACATAAATTAACACCTAGTTAAACCTAACATTACGATGATTGCATGCAGGGTGAAAATATTACCTGAAATAAGTGCACAGGAAATGCAACTCATACGAAATAAACACTAGGACTTAAAGTTAAATCAAGCAAGATTCTGACAGAGAGGTAGCGCCTCTTCATAGAGGCTTTGCCTCTTGGTCAAGAGGCGACTTAGGATCACCTCAACGTGAAGGGTGAGACATCGCCTCTTCAACAAAAGCATAGAAATTCACACGTTTTCTAAATCCAAAGTAACTTCAATATACATGCAAATAAATGCAAGCTTATAACCAGAACTTAATATTTCACATGTTCATGCCTTCAATATAATATCAAATAAGCAATAAATATAAAAACAAGTACGAAAATTCAAAAAATTAAACTTTCATATAGAGTAAACAACTTTAAGCTTAAAAGTAGGGGTTCTCACTGATTTGAACATGTTTAATGCTCCTAAC
>CATIWM010147076.1:0-15439 GCA_949671775.1 Mallotus repandus
TAATCTTCTCTTATTTAACAATGGAATTAATACCACACATATCTTATGCATTTCTCATGTCTTAAGGACAATTATCTGTTTCAATTGAGTCTATATCATCCTAAACTTTTTAATTCTCACTCTTCACTTTATTTTTACTTCTAATCCTTTTTATTCAAATAATTTCATCATTTTGAGTGTCATCAAAATTCAAAAATTCTCGCTCCTTGACTGAGTACAAGTCATGGCTAGACTCGGTACACTAGTCTAACTATATATATTAGCTTATACTTAAATTCAATTAATAAGAATAATGAATGTAAATGTATCTATAGTTAGGGTGCGGGTGTTACAATATTAAAATAATTAAAGTACGAAAGAATAATTGAAAGGATAAAATCCTTTTATTCTCCTCCTTTTGATTATTGGTTGCAATTGTTCTTCAATCTTCTACTCTTGATGATCCTTAAGTAGATAACAAAAATCCAATAAAATAAAATTGTTCTTCTTGAAAATAAAGGTGAACTCAACTGTTTTTTAGACGAACCTCCTTTGGAAAAGAGGCAAACAAAGGCTATTTATAATAGTTCTCAAATAAGCCTTAAAAATAGTTTCCAAAATTGATTTTGGTCGAAGTGCAGGGCTGTGCACTTCCATATGCACGACAATCCACTTCCATATTCATGGCTGTGCATCGCTGCTGCTCCCAAAATCATCAAGTTAGGACTAGATGTGCACACCCATGTGCACGACTGTGCATTTGGTGTGTGATTGTGCAGATTTTGATGCACAGCTATGCATCACTGTCTGTCTGCAAAGTGAAATGTTTAGGCTCAGGATTGGCCATGCACTCCCATGTGCACGACTGTGCATGCCTCTTCATCTTCAATTCATAGAGATTTTGAGCTTTCCTCTTCAAGTTCCAGCATAAATTCCACTTGCATTAATCCAAACTTGGGCACACCTAACCAATGAACACCAAATCACCAAAATTAAACTAAAAACAACAAAAATTATAAAAACCTTTAAAAACCTAAGTTTCATGGAATTTAAGTAAAAATACCAATATTCAAAAATAAAGTAGACACTTTAACATCTAAAAACATAACAATTTAGTGCTCAAAATTCATTATTTTTTGCACTTATAAACGCCCCCACACTTGAGCTTTTGCTTGTCCTCAAGCAAAACATGATAACACCACATTCTTAAAAAGAACTCAACTCATTTCTTGGCTTTAACTTGACTAGCTAGGACAATCTTCACTTAATATAAAACTTAAAACCCCAAAATTAAAATAATAACTCAAGGTCAAGGACATGCTAAATTACCGTGTGAAGAACAAACTTCTCAATTGAATTCATGAAAATGAAAAATTGAAATCAAAGAAAGACGGAAGCAAATAAAGATTAATTCAAAACTCGGCTATTCTTAGAATTCTTGTGCATAAGGCACTTCGAAAGCATTTTCATTATTTTATTCAACAAAAGTTTTCCCAATGGCAGTATCCCCCACCTTTCCCGCACTACTCAATATGGATACCTTACAAAGGGTCATTTGGATAATCATACTCTATTTAAGGGCATTAGAGTAGAAGGAGCATATAATGATTTATAATTTCAAGGTTTTAGCTCCTTCTTAACGAGTGCCTTTTACGCCCCATCTCATTTTTATTTTCTTTTTCTTTTTATAGAAACCAAAATACATAAGATTTGACTAACTTCAAGAGTTAAATTTCAAATCTCTACTTACAAACACCTTTCTTAAAAATCAAGACTCCAAATTCACTTATTCAATTAAGAAATAAGCATTAAGTTCATTAAGAGTTAAGAAGTCCTCAACCAAAAATCATTATCCTGATCTTAAAAGTCCAAACTCACATTAAATGAAGATTACCATATCTTTTCAAGAAAACTATATTCAATGAACTAAATTCTATTTGAGAATAGGTTACAAACTCTCAAGTGTTACGCATGATATGCATCCTAGTAACTATATGCACGAAAAAAAATAACAAATTGAAATGCATGATTCCTTCCCGTTTATAAAAAGAAACACTTAAAAACAACAAAACACCACAAAACAAAAATTGAAAAATAAAAGTTTAGGAAAAATCTCCCTTTTTTCATTTCACTGGTGGAGGCGAGGACATGTTGGGATTGGCGGACTCTATGAGCTTCTTAAGCCTCTTGACATGGCTCTCTTGTGATTGTTGCAAATTTTCCATCATGATTTGAAACTCATTCATCCTAGCATAAAGCTTCAACTATAGCATGTCCCAAAAGAAAAAGGAAATAAAAGAAAATTACAAATTAAAAATAACATTGTAAATAAAATGCAAAAAAAAAAAAGGTAAATCCTCCCCCACACTTATTTTGAACATTGTCCTTAATGTTTGCATGCTAGCAAAATAAAGTTGCTGTGTACAATTACGCAGGTGCACGATTGTGCAGTCCAGAGTGCATGGCTATGCACTGGGTTGACTTCTGAGCCTGGGCCTATGCACCTGGCTTGCATAATTGGAAGAATGGCTAGTACATGGCTGTGCATATACATGATGCACAACCATGCATATCTACAGAATTGCATTCTGCAGAATTCATAAAAATGAAATCTTGGACATTATCTGCAATTTTCCCATTCTATAACCATTTAAACAAACATTTAAATTTGCAAAGATCATAGTGAACACAATTGCACACAAACACATTGCATTAAACCAAATTAAAATCCATACTTCCATATAAAATACTTAAAATGTGTACACAAACAAACCAAAGTTAGCAGAATTAAAATGTGCCAACATCTAAACACTTCAAATGAACAATAACAGTAAAACAAATGAAAACAAAAATCACTCCTGTGGTGGAGCATCATCTCATTGCTCTTCTTGCAGTAGTTGAAGGGAAGAAGGTACAAAGCCTTGGCTCATGAAAAATACGCGAAGGTCTTAATGTATAAAGTGAACACTTCGAGTAAGCTCCTCCACATTCACATCCAACACTCCCATTTGCAACTCTAAATTGTCCATTTGCACAACCATATCATCGACCTCTTCCTCTTCTTCTTCGATTAGAGGTGCTTGTTGTTCGGGGAGTGGGGTAAGCCTAAACCCTTGAAAAGTGTGCTGCACAATTCCTATTGCTTGCATCATAACAATGTCAACCATTTCTCTCCCCTTAACTCTCTCAAATGGCATGTCTTCTGTATCAAAACTCATATAATGTGCAAATGCCGTAACTAAACCTCTAATCTTTATTCCCGTATTGAAACTTTGAGCAACATCTTTAGTTTTAAAGTAATGGCATGGCAAAGATCAATTTTCCTATCATTGACCATGCAATAGAGGACTTATAATTCAATATTTGGAAAAAGTGAATCCTTCTTTCTTATACCAAAGATTGTTTGTGCCATGACTCGCTGCACATACCTCAATGTATGTGAACACATTTTTGACTCTTTATAAGTCCTAGCCTTATAGGTTGCATGCCTATCACCTGTTAATTCTCTCCAAAATTCATTCTTATCAAACTGAGACCTTTTGGAAATTCAAAAGCATCATTCCATTTAAACAACTCCAATTTAAAATCCCTATTGCCAAGCTTAAAATTAATGAACCTGGTGCTTTCATCTAAGTGAAATGATGATAAGAACTCACCTGGAGGCCTAAGATATGTAGGATATGCTCTCATAATGAATTGTTCCCACCTAACCTTTTGCAAAAGCAATGATACCTCATTATATAATCCCATAGTTGTTAATGCATTTCTATTAGGGTATCTATTGGGTTGAATCTTCCTACGCATAATATCCTCATATTTCTTATGTTGAAGTTCACTATCAAAAGAGATATTTTGAGAAAATTTCATTACCTCTTGTTCTTTTTCTTCCCCTCTTAGATTCCTTGAACTTACTCCAAGTTTGGAGCGTTCGGGAGGAGGACCTGTTTGCTTTGCTGCTTTAGATTTTCATCTTGGTATGGTTGAGAATGAGAGTGAAGAGAATGAAGAACTGGAGAGATGATTTTGAAAACTTAGGGTTTGAATGTGTGAGAGAGATAAGGAAGGAAAGAAATCTTATTGTTTGGAAAGAAAATAAAGAGTGATGGTGATGGGAAGGGTTTTGAAAACAGTTTTGGAAGAAGAAAATGAAGAATGGCTTTGAATGGAACTGAAAAGGCATGATTTTTAATTATGCAGAATCATGGTGCACGACTGTGCACCTCATTTAGGTTCGAAAGAGTAGGTCATGCGTGGCTGTGCACTTTCAAGTGCATGCCCATACCTGATTGCACAAATATGAGGTCTGAGAGTGCACGACTATGCACTCTCAATGCATGTCCATTCCTGATTGCACAAATTTCAGTTAGAGTTAGTACATGGCTGTGCACTTTCACATGCACGAATGTGCACTTTTATTTTTCTCCAAAATGCACTTAAATATATAACATGAAACACATTATATCTTTTACAATCATCTTCATTCCAAATTATGTTCAGTATATGCTCAACTTCCTAATGTCACATAATTCAATAAACAAATAACATATAATCACAGTTTTTCAAACAAAAATGAAAGAAAACTTAAAAGTTTACTTCCTTGAATATCCAAAGTCGACTGAAACAATATTCTCATCTTCCAACCCTTTCCTGTCCAATGGAATTATTTTTCTGGAATTTCTCAGCATAGGGGAGGTCAAGAAAAGAAATTGAATAAAAATAAATGAATTCAAAAACATAAAAATTGAATTAAAATGAAATTATACACTACACTTGGTTAAGCTCCCAAGAAGCGCTTATTTAAGAGGTCATAAGCTTGACCATGGTATGAACTATATGTTGGTGTTGATCATGTAGGCAAGGTGATGAAAATCATCTTCTTTGGCTCTATAATACTTGTACAATCTTTGGCCATTCACTTTAATTTTTTCTCCTTGATTGTTTATTAATTCTATAGCTCCGTGGGCAAAGATTTGTGACACTATAAATGGTTATGACTATCTGTTCTTAAGCTTCTTTGGAAATGAACCCAACTTAGGCTTGAAAAATAACACATGATTTTCAATTTCTAAGCGTTTCCTCCTTGTGCTTGCGTTATGCCATTTCTTTATTTTTTCTTTGTTAATCTTTGAGCTTTCACATTGAGTAACTATGTTTTTGAATTTGAGAAGCCTTTCTTCATCATGAGATTGTACCTATAAACACTTCTCTACATTTTCCAAATCACAAGATTTTGCCAACCTCCCTCGTTGGACTTCGTTCACACAATCATCAACCACATCAATTCTTATGTAATTATCAATAGGTGGGTGTTTCATATATTGGTAAACATCAAACTTACAATTTTCTCCATCCACTTTCATACCTTAGGTGGGTGTTTCATACCTTGGTAAACATCAAACTTACAACTTTCTCCACCCACTCTCAATATAAGAGTACCTTCAAAGACATCAATGATTGCTTTGGCAGTGTACATTAAAGGCATCCTCAAAATCAATGGTACATCTTCATCTTCTTCAAAATCAAGCATAATAAAGTCAACTAGAATGAATTTCCCTGCTTTTACCAATACATCTTCCACTATTCCTTGAGGCTTCTTGATTGTCCTGTCTGCAAGCTGCAAACATATGTTAATAGCTCTTGCTTCACTTAAGCCAAGTCTCCTATAAATAGATAAAGGCATTAAATTAATAAAAGTACCCGAATCATAAAGAGCTTTATGAAAATTTAAATTACCAACAGAGCAAGGTATAGTAAGACTCCCTGGATGCTTACTCTTCAATGGAAGTTTGCTTGAGATGATAACACTACACTTTTTATTAAAAGTAATGGTTTCAAACTCTTGCAACTTTTTCTTACTGGAAATAAGTTCCTTCAGAAATTTTGCATATTAGGGCATTTGTACAATTGCTTCCATCAACGGTATATTTATGTGTAGCTTCTTAAACATCTCCATGAATTTAATAAAATGTGGATCATGCTCTTTCTTTATAAGCCTTTGAGGAAATGGAACTGGTGGTTCATATGGTTTAAGTAGTAGAGGAGACTTATTCTTTTTATTATTATCATACTTTATATCTTTCTCCCCAACCTGTTCTTTAACATGTTCTATCTCGTTTCCTGCCTAATTCTCTTCTTCATTACTAAATGTAGGTGCACTCTTCTTGGGTGGTTGCAATTCTGTACCACTCCTCAGACTAATTGCTTTAACATACTCCTTAGGATCCTTTTCAGTGTTGCTAGGTAGTGCTCCTTGATTTCTTGAAGAAAGAGAAGTAGCCAACTGACCCACTTGTACTTCCAAGTTATGAATTGAAGAAGAATGGTTCCTAAACATCAGTTGAGTATCTTGATGCAATTGCTCAAATCTCCCCTCTAACCTCTTAGTAGCCTCATCCTACTGATTCATCTTTGTTAGCAATATATCTATGAATTTCTCCATTTTACCATCTAAAGAAGCTATTGCTAAAGAAGAAGAAACTTGCTCTTATTAGATTTGAGATTCCCCATGATATGGTGGTCCTTAAAATCTCCATTGGTTATTGCCTTGATTGCTCCATGAAAAATTTGGATGGTTCCTCCAACTAGGATTATAGGTCTTCCCCATCACAGGATTCTGTTGTTGTCCTTTGTTGAAATTTCCCACATAATTCATACTCTCCATGGATAAATCTTGCATTTACTGACATTCTATGGTAGGATATCCACCATGGAAAAACTCACAAGATGAAACAAGTGTAGGTGAAATTGCATTAAGACCCATCTTGTCTATTCTCTTTATTAAAGTATCCAGTTTAGCATTCATCATAGTCAACCCATCCACTTCCATTGCTCCCTTTTTTCTTGGGATAGCTCTTTCATTTGTCCACAAGCTCTGAGTATTAGCCATTTCTTTAAAAAGTTCTAGGGCATCTTCTGGTGTTTTGGACATAATAGTCCCTTATATTGCCGCATCAATATTGACCCTGACTGCTGGATTCATACCTTTGTAAAAAGATTGAGCTAAATCCCAAGTAGGTATCAAATGTGTACGACACTATCTCTGTAAATCCTTGAATTTGTTCTAACATTCATAGAAGCTGTCATCCTCTCTTTGATAGAAAGAATTAATCTCATTCCTAATCTTCAGCACTTTAGCAGAGGGAAAGTATTTATTGAAAAGGCTGCATACATCTCCTGCCAAGTGTTGATGGAATTAGATGGCAAACTAGTGGACCATCTTTTTGTTCTATCAGCAAGTGAAAAAGGAAATAGTATCAATCTGATAGCATCGGGCTGCACTCCATTCATTCTGAAAGTAGTGCAGAACTCCAAAAATCTAGTCATATGACCAATAGGATCTTCATGAGGTAAGCCATTAAACTGAGAATTCTGAATCATTTGTCTCATTACTGGCTTGATCTCAAAATTATTGGCTACAGTTGCTACTCTCAAAATAGGATTTTGATGCCCATGCATGTGAGGACTAATAAAGTCCCTCAAGGTTCTTTGTGTATTTGGTCTATTTTGATTCTCAGATGAAGCTTCAGGTGGTGGATCTTGCTGATTATTTCCCCTATTTGCGACTCCATTTCCAACTCTATTTTTAGCTCCATTAATCATGTTCCTTTGTCTTCTTAATCTCCTGCGAAAAATCCTATCAATTTCAGTGTCTAGAGATGTTAACAATTCACCTTGTTTAGCACATCTATGCATTGAGCGCATGCACTAGCAAAGTTGCTTATAAGAGACATAGGAAATAAGAGACAACACAATTAATGCGAATACAATGAAATAAAAATTCTAAATCAAACAACACAAATTTTATCATAATATCAACTTATCACTCCCGGGCAATGACACTAAAAACTTGGTGGGTACAATCTGCAAGCGCACGGAGTCGTCCAAGTAGTAAAAATATCGATCCCACAGGGAGTGGATGTTAAGTATTGGACTACTTGTTATTTTTATTTGTCTAGACGGTTGAAAAAGATTTTTGCTAAAAATTAAATTAATCTATGAAAATAAAATAAAATTACTCTAAAATTTATCAATTGAATAGATGTTAGGGTTTTTATCCCTAGCTCAATTTTATCAAAGAGTCATGTTAATCTCCCTACTACTTCTGAATTTATTCCATTTCCTAAGCATCTTTAGACATATGAAAGTCTCTCTCGAGCACTCGCATAATTCTATTAATCACAACAACTACCCAAGTAATTAGCTCTCGCTACTCAAGTAATTAATTATTCTTAATATCGAAGCAAGCTTTTCAAGGAATATTAACAATCAAACCATCTCTCAACCAATTTGATTAATTAACAGATTATTATTTTATTCTCGATAGGGATCTTCTCTCGATCTGACCCCACCTTCTAATTCAATTCCTAGGGTGGCTAGTCCTATAAAAGCATTAAGTTTAATAAAAATCATAGATTATAGATTTAGTGACATGAAGGTTAACCAATTAAGTCCATTCTTGAGTCGGGTCTAAAAACCCCAACTAATAATTTAACTACTCATGGTAATTAAAAATAAAGAATAAGAAGAATTGAGGATTGCAAACACAAACATTATATTAAAATAATTAAAGTGCGAAAGAATAATTGAAAGGATGAAACCCTTTTTATTCTCCTCCTCTTGATTATTGGTTGCAATTGTTCTTCAATCTTCTACTCTTGATGATCCTTGAGTAGATAGCAAAAATCCAATAAAATAAAATTGTTCTTCTTGAAAATAAAGGTGAACCCAACTGTTTTTCAGACCAGCCTCCTCTGGAAAAGAGGCAAACAAAGGCTATTTATAATAGTTCTCAAATAAGCCCTAAAAATAGTTTTCAAAATTGATTTCTGCCAAAGTGCATTGCTATGCCCTTTCATATGCACGGCTGTGCATCGCTGCTGCTCCCGAAATCATCAAGTTAGGACTGACCGTGCACACCCATGTGCACGACTATGCATTTGGTGCAGATTTTGATACACGGCTGTGCATCGCTGTTTGTCTGTAAAGTGAAATGTTTAGGCTCAGGATTGGCCGTGCACTCCCATATGCATGGCTGTACATGCCTCTTCATCTTCAATTCATGGAGATTTTGAGCTTTCCTCTTCAAGTTCCAGCATAAGTTCGACTAGCATTAATCTAAACTTGGCCACACGTAACCGATTAACACCAAATCACCAAAATTAAACTAAAAACAACCAAAAATTAATTGAAATTATAAAAATCTAAGTTTCATGGAATTTAAGTAAAAACACCAACATTCAAGAATAAAGTAGACACTTTAACATCTAAAAACATAACAATTTAGTGCTCAAAATTCATTATTTTTGACACTTATCATATAACAGTTCAATATTACAAACTTAAAAGAATTATAACTTATCGTAATTTCAATAAAATTTTATTTAAATGATTATACAACATTTCTTCAATTTGTTTATAATTAATATTTTTCTGTTATAAAATAATTTCACATAAAAAATACCATAATTATTCTTAAGCTTCATCATGTTCTCTATTTTAATAACATATTAGGACAATAATTTTATAAACAATTTCTTAAATATTTTAATGTTAATTTTCTCTTTTTGCAATAATTATATATTAGTTTTTTAATAATTTTAATTTTAGTATTTCTGTCTATTAAAAAAATTCTTTGTACTATTTTATATTATGATAATAATTAATTATTTAAACAATTAAATTAATTATAAGTATTTTTTTATTACACTTCAATAAAATTTCAGTTACCATAAAATAATGTGTCATTGCTCAAATATAAAATTTATTAAAATTGTAATAAAATATAAGTTAATGATGTTGTAATATTAGATTGTTATGTTAAGAAAATATAAATTTTAGTATTTTTTAATTTTTTATTAAAAATAATTAATGATTTCTTATTGTCTCATAATTAATCATTGCCTCAATATTTTTATATAAAATTAGTTTTAGAGTTAAGAAAATATTAATTATAAAAAAATCAAATGAAAATGATGTAATTTATTAAATAAAACTATTTATTGAAATTGCAATGAATTATAACTATATTAAGTTGGTATTATTAAATTGTGATGTAAATAAATAACACTTTTGTTATTTTATAAATTTTATTTGATTAAATAATAACAATAACAATAATAATATCAAAGGATATATTTAATAATTTATTTACTATTATAAAGTGTAAATTTTTTTTATTCGAATGCAAATAGCCAAATGAAAACATATCAAAGTATATATTTAATGTTTTTTTATGGTAATTTATTAGTAGATATACATACAATAGCCAAATGAGAAAAAAAAGATATGTCCATATAAATAAAAATTTATCTGCCTCGTATGTATTGTTATGGTAGTGGGTGTATATTTGACATTGAGACTTGATATAATTACTTTCTTTCAAGTGTTTTTTGCCTTACTATGTTTGTTTTGTGTTTTTGTTGACAAAACATTTTTAAGATACAACAAAACTTGAAAATTTTAGATTGTAAAAACTCTGGAGTTTTCCAAAGAACCTTTCAATATATATATATAGTGAGAGAGAGAGAGAGAGAGAGAGAAATAAAGAGAAGAAAAAATAATAATTTTCTTAGCATACAGGAAATGTTTATTTATGGGGTTATATGTATCTTTTAATTTAAAGCATAACCATTCAGCGAAAGGTCATAACCAGTCATTGAATAGTTACAACTCAAAAACAAGATGTATATATATATTTTTCAGAATGCACCCAGGGATCTGATTGTGTCCTGGGTCATGTCTATCAACACACCCTGTAACACGCCCGTGTTCTTGCCCATGTCTATCTTTGAAAGTTTGAAAATCGTCAGACACAGTTTCGAGCACAGAACAATTTGGAACACGCTCCATGCTTCCCATTGTACTGGCTTCTAACAAATAACCCATTTTATATCAAGCAAACTCAACTCGACCTTCCACTTACCTATATTGCTCTCTAACATGTTTTTCCACTTGTTCTTCATGAAAATAAAGTGAGATACATAGTTTTCTTGTATTTATATACTTTACACTTCAAACTATATATAATTTTTACAACAATCCCCCACTTAGTTTGTAGTATAAAGTATTAAATCAAGTTGCACATATAGTAAAAGTATCTTTCAATTTAAACTATAACTTAATGTAAACATTTCAAGTCATTAATGAAATTAATGGTGGCATACTTCTTAAACTAAAACAAATGTTAATGGTTATTAAGCCTTAAACCATGATTTCTTAGTATTCAACATGGAAATGTCACACACATGAAACTATTCAAACATTCACAAAGTTTTAGCACTAATATGGCCTTGTGCTACAATCCAAAATTCATGAACATTTATAAAGTTTTACTACTTAATTTGTTGAAGTAGCACCACTTCCTATGCTCATATAGGTGAAGTTCCATTGATCATATTCCTTGATCTATAAATATTTAAACTTTGAACTTCATTAAGAGTAAAAGCACTCATCCTCCTAATAATTTATTATTAACATCATTAGTATTACTTAACATCACTTGTTAATTAACTTGTTATTACCCATTAAACTTTTTTTATTAGTGGTAGTGCTAATAAGAAGTCTGGTTCCCATTAATTGATAAGTTTATTTAAAAGGTCTTAATCCCATTCCGACATATGTACTTTTAACTATATCTCTCAATAACTGTATTCTAAATGGATCTACTGAGTTTTTACAAGATCTTATATACATTATGGTAATAATACCATCACAAATTATTTGCCTTGTAAACTCATGTCTTAAGCTTCTATGTCTAGATTTTCCATTATATACTTTTACTAAAAGCTTTAGACATAGTTGCTTAGCTATCACGGTATAAGGAAATGGCTAGCATCAGTTGTAGCCATAACTTATATCTAACAATAAATTTCTTAGCCAATCCATATCTTTATGTAGTTGCTAAAGCTATAAATTTTTCCATTGTTGAATGAGTAATACTTGATTATTTCTTTGATGCCCAAGAAACACTACCACCACCAAGTGTAAAAATCCAACCAGAGGTAGATTTATTGTCACTTTACTAGTTATCCAAGTAGCATTAGTATACCCTTTCAATACATCTAGAAGCTATTATAGAACAATCCAAGATTTATAGTTAACAATCCAAGATTTATAGTTAACAATCCAAGATTTATATTTTTCTTTAAATATCCAAATACCTTTATTATTGCTTTTCAATGATCATCACTACGATTACTAGTAAATCTTGACAATTTACAAACTGTAAATGCAATATTAGGCCTTGTACAATGCATTGCATACATCAAGCTACTTATAACACTAGTATATTCAATTCGTGCTATTGTTCTACCAGTATTCTCAAAGAGTTTTATAAGGGGTGTTTGCATCTTTAATATTTAAGTAACTTAGCTTATTAAAATTTTTATCAATATAATGAGATTGACAAAGAGCGAAAACCTACTATGTTTTCTAACTTTGATACCCAAGATCATAACATTTAAATCTTTCATTCTAAATCTTAAGCATAAATACTTCTTAGTATCATTAACACCAACCATATTTGTCCCAGGAATGAGCATGTCATCAACATAAAGACAAATAATAACTCTAAACCTTTCTATGAATTTAGAATATATACATTTATCAGCATTATTTTATTGAAAATCATATTCTCAAATCATAGAATCAAACTTTTCATGTCATTGCTTTGGAGCTTGTTTTAAACTATAAAGTGATTTAATTAATTTACACACTTTATGTTTATTTCCTGGTAGAACAAACCCTTGTGGTTGCTCTATATATACCTCCCAATCTAAATCACCATTTAAGAAGGACATTTTAACATCCATTTGATGTAAACACAAATTATATATAGATGTCAGAGCGAAAAGTACTCTAATGGATGTTACTCTACCTACAAGAGCATATGTATCAAAATAGTTTATACCCTCTTTTTGTTTAAAAACTGTTGCTACTAATTTAGCTTTAAAATTTCATAATGATCCATCAGTATTATGCTTCCTCCAAAAGACCCAATTACATCTAATCGACTTAGAGTTAGGAGGCAAATCGATAATGGTCCATATGTTATTACTTGACAATATGTCCATTTCATTCCAAAAAGCCGAATCTTTAGAAGACATTGCTTCTTGAAATGTCTTTAGATTACTTTCTACAGTTAAGAAAATTGGTGTATTTTATTAAGATTGTAGATCTATCTCTTTCAACTAGAATAAGAATGGATTGACAAGATATAAATCCTGGAGGAGCATATTTCTCTTTTGTAGCTCTTTGACTTTTCCTAATTTCAATAGGAGAATTATGATAATTTTCTTTATTGCTAGTAATAGAACCACCATTTGAGTTTTCATTTAAATGTAAGTCAAAGTTCTTAATATTAGTAGGTTCATTAATTGAATTTGAATCGTTAAAGACTTTATGAGAATCAATTTTAAATTTATTTTTAACAAATTCTACGTTAATTGATTCAACAATTACATTTGAACTTAAATCTAATATTCTTTTTTTGATGAAAAATCTAATATTCTATATGCCTTAGAATTTTTGACATAACCAACAACAACACCTTTTAATGTTCTTGGTCCTATTTTAATTCTCTATAAAAGGCCAAACATCCCCAAACTCTAAGATAACTCATGTTTGGTTTCCTGTTTTTCCATAACTCATATGGTAAAACTTTATATTTTTTAGAGGCTATTCTATTATGTAAATGACAAGCAGTGAATAAAGCTTCTACCTATATGTTTGTTGGTAACTTTTCATTCATTAGCATGACATTAAACATGTCTACAAACGTCCTATTTTCTTTCAACAATTACATTTTGTTGTGTAGTATATGGAGCACTTGTTTGATATATAATTCCATGTTCTTTAAAAAAAGATGAAAATTCACAGGGAAAGTACTCACAACCTTTATCACTCCTTAGGATTATTATTTTCATATTCTTTTGATTTTCAACTTCAAATTTATAAATCTTAAACATATCAAAAGCTTGATCTTTAGTTTTCATCAAGTACACATATGAATTTTGAAAAATCATCAATAAATGTTAGAAGTATCTATTACCACCTCTAGTTAACATGCAATTTAATTTACATATATCAGAATGTACTATTTATAATAAATTAGATGTTGTGGCAAATGTGTATAGTAGCACTAAGTCAAACCACCAGTCATTCGACTTGTTCATAGTTGCCATATGCACTTCCGTGATCATTCCAATATGTAGTTAAGAAATCATAGCAACTATTTTTGCAACATCTTGTTCAACTGTGTTAGCACTATCAGTCATATTAGTAGAAACATTTAATTTTTATTTCTTCTTTATCCTACAATCATGTTTGTAGTGTCCATTCTTTCCATAATTGTAACAAGTTTTGCCTTTCTTGGAGTTCTTATAAGAACCAACCTCAGAATTTTTTATTTTATTTAATTTATTATCTTTCTGGTTCTTAATATTTTCATCAATATAGTTCACTTTATGATCAAACTCAAAAAAAATTTCTTTTCATGTGCTTCTGACTCTTCTTCAATGCTTAAATGTTTCATGACTTAATCTAAAGTAAAATTTTCAGCAATGCGTGTTAACTTCTTCCTATATTCATTCCAACTAGGAGGAAGTTTTTGCAATTATAGCATCAATTTGTAATAGTTCAAAAACATCAACCTTCAAATCCTTGAGTTTTGAGACTAGAATTTGAAGTTCATGCACTTGGTCCAAAATTGAATGATTATCAAAAATAGCAAAATAAAAAAAATTAGAGATAAGAAATTTATTAGTACCTAGTTTTTCTGTGTTGTACTTTGTCTCTAGTGCAGTCCAAATTTCTTGTGGAGAGTTCATGCAAGAAAGTAGATCATAAAAACAATCTATTAAGGAATTGAGAGTTTGACCTCTGCACAGAAATTTATCATCTTCATGCTTTTTCCTTATTTGGTTTCTTCATCATCACTTTCTTTGAGGCATGAAATAATCACTTTCTTTCAAGTATTTATTGCCTTAATATGTTTGCTCTAAATTTTTGTTGGCAAAACACTTTCAGGAAACAACAAAGTTTGAAAACTTTAGATAGCAAAAATCCTAAAGTTTTCCAAAGAGCTTTTCAAAAAATATATATAGAAAAATACAAGAGAGAAAAATAAAGAGAAGGGAAAATAATAATTTTCTTAGTATGCAGGAAATGTGTCTTTATAGGGTTATATATATTTTTTAATTTAAGACAATCATTCAGTGAAAGTCACAATCATTTATTGAATAGTTGTAACTCAAAAATAGACTGTTCATATATTTTTCAAACCCAATGGCATAGTCATATTCTAGGCCGTGTCTATCAACACACCCTATAACACGCCCATGTTCCTACCCTTGTTTGTCTCTTAAGGTTTGAAACTCGTCAAACACAGTTTGAAACTTTCTCGTGCTCCAAATCGTGTTGTTTTCTGAAAACTATGCTTATTAGACACGGTTTAAAACACACC
>CATIWM010147093.1:0-34100 GCA_949671775.1 Mallotus repandus
TTTTTTTTGTTGTTTTTTAATTGTTATTTTTTGTTGTTTTATTATTTTGGTTATTGTTTATTATTTTTTGTTGTTGTTATTTTTTATTGTTTTGGTTGCTGTTTATTGTTTTTCAAATACATTTTCACAATACATTAGCAAAATCCCAGTTACAATATGTTGGAAAAACAGAAAACAAATAAAAAAAATCAATCAACGAGTAATAAACCTTTTTGCCAAATTTTAGAGATTGGAATAGAACTTGTCAGAAGTTGCAAACTTTTGGCTTTTTTATACCAATAAACTTTGAATGAATGGTATGAAAAAAAAAAGGAACAATGAATATTAAAAGTGTGTTTGGTATAAATGAATTCTATGAAATTTTATGGAATTTATTTGTAAATCTAAATGATGCATATTTGGTTTAAATGAATTTTATATGAAATTTATTTGTAATTCCAAATTTTTAAATTTGTGGAATTGATTATAACTAAACTAAATTCTATCAGGCCTTGTTTGATTCAATTCCACCAATCCAAATGAAATTTATTTGCAAATGAATTTTTATTAGTGAAGTATGTTTGGTTTAAATGAATAGTTTATGAAATTCATTTGAAATAAATTTTATATTTTGTTATATTGTGTTTGGTATAAATTTTAAATTCATGTTTGTGTCCAATATGCCCTTTTAAATATAAAGATGCTTTTGAAAATAAAAGTAAGAAGGATTATTTAGTCATTTAAATATATAGATTTAAAATTTGTGGAATTTATTTGAAAATTCTAACAATTTTGATAGAATTTAGTTTAGTTATAATCAATTCCACAAATTTAAAAATTTGAAATTGTAAATGAATTTCATATAAAATTCATTTAAACCAAACATACATCATTTGATTTTGTAAATGAATTTAATAAAATTTTATGGAATTCATTTATACCAAACACACTCTTAAACTTAATTAGTTTTGCAATTTATCTTTCAATTTATAAACCGACTATTTTAATATTTTAACTTGCTGAAAACGTCACTTATAAACATTTTTTATTTAGTTTAGATGTCTAAATAGTTTTACTTTAGTCTACTACATAGATAAACCATTTAGACACTTCAAATATGCTCATTTTACAAGTTAAAGAGACAAACTGATAAATGACATTAAGTACAGGAATTGCACATATATTACGTCTTAAAAGAAAAAGAAAAATTTATCAACAACCGTTGGAATCAGCAGATAGGAATTGTTCCCCCTTAAGCAGGTCTTAAATTCGAGTTCTGGTATATACAACTGTGTTAAATTAGTTATTGGGAGACATTTGTCACCATTGTGATCCTATCTGGATCGAACCAGATTAGTTAGAATCTAGTGAGTTTTGGATACCGGTAGTTCAGATAAAAAAAAAAAGAAATAGAAGAATTTAAGTGAAGACGTAAGAGAGTGTAATATATATATATATATATATATATAGATGAAAGGAAAGTGAAAGAGGAAAAAGGAGAAGAGGGAAGCATCCGGAAAAGGAAAGGGAATAAATTGATAGACATCAAAGGAGACAAAGGGAAGAGTAAGGGACCATTGCATCCATTTTTATCCCATTTTCAATAACACCTATGTCGTCTAACATACCTATCATTGCACCCATTTCATCTTGATATATTTACATATATCTCTATATATGTAATGAAAGTGTGTGTTTTGTGGAGATGAGAAAAGTGGCACTAAGAAGAGAGTGAGTGAGTGAGTTTAGTCTCTTTTGTTTACTTTGTCGTTGTATTGTGTTGTGTGTAATGTGAAGAGAAGTCTCTTTTTTTCTTTTAAGCTTCGAATCATTTCGTTTTCTAATCTCTTACAACATGACCAACCACTTGGAAATTGGCGTTGACGCTTCCTCGTACGACAATTCTTTTGCCTTACTATTATTATCGTTGTTGTACTCTAACTTCTCCATTTTCACCTCTTCTTTTTCTTTCCCTTTTCTAAATTTTCATTCTTGTTCCCTCTCATCTCTCTCTCTCTCTATACAAAAGCCATTTCCATATCATCATTGTTCTATATGGTAAAAGAGCATGTCGGTTCGTCCGAGTTTACATTTTTTATTGCTTATATTAGGAGACAGATAAATATAATTTAATGATATTTTTTGAATTACAATATATTTATTCTAAATAATAGATATGAACTATCTATATTTTTATTCAGGAATTAGTTGATAAACTTCTATTATTAATATATCTTTATGTGGACAATTTTTTTTACAAAAAGTTATCATTTTTATTATTTTTAAAAATCACAAGGTATTTTCTTATCAAGTGAATTTAATAGTCTCTGTAAGTTTGGCCGCATAGAACATCATTGGTGGATCTTAGATTCGAGACCCACCTTCTCACTCTAATGATAAAGAAAAATCAAGTGAATTGAATACTAAGATTTAAAAATAAAATCTCTTATTATAAAATATTTTAATGCAAAAATTTAGTAAAATCTTATGCCATTTTTCACCGAGAATACCTTTATTTCATTTTCAATTTTCTAGTGGAGTTATTGAGATTGAAATTGACAAGTTTGCATTTGACTTGGTTGGGTTTTGACAAGGTCAACAGAGCATGTAACCACCATATGGCATGTTTCAATCTTTCTTTTTTCTTTTAATAAAGGCTTATGCATAGTTGGCTTCTTACCCTACTATCTATGCACATTCTTTAAGGAATAGCCCTCTTTTCGTTTGTGACCTTTGAGAGTTTATAAACATAGGCAACACACCCTTAGAGTATAATTACATGATATAAAAAAAATGTAATTGTACAGCCATAAAACCCAATATAAACCCCTATAGTTTTGAATTTCATTTAAAAACTAATTAGGATGATTATATTATTTATTTTTTCTTTTCTTAATTCGTCAAAGAACTAAATGATTCATCAATTGATAGAATTAGCTGATAGTAAATTATTTTTACTTAAATAATATTTTAAGTTTGAATGTAATATATACAATTATATTAAATTAGTTATTGAAAGATATTTACGACCCTTACAATTCTACCTGAATCGAACTAAATTAATTAAAATTTAATTAACGGTAAAAAAATTAGATGATATTCACAATACCTGAGTTTCTCTTTTATTTTTTTTTTCAAATAAAAAAAGGATACAATTCTATGAGTCATAGACCCTATTCTTGGAATTCCAAGAGTAAAATATTTTTCTTAGGATTTCTGAGTATGTTTCATAAATCTGATTTTGCGCCAATTAAAAGCAAAATCTCAAACTTCCCATGCAAACGAAGCTTCTCAGAAAAGGGAGAGTTCCTCATGAAGTTGAGAATTCATCAGCCACATCATTTCTCACAGTACAGTAGTTGCTATATAAGGTATGGTGTAAGAGGCAACATCAAATGGCCCTTTTTTTTCTTGTACATTTTGATAGCCTCAAAATAGATTTGAATATTAATTAAAAGCTGGAAATTCTTGGTATATTTAATTTAGCAAACTTGTACACCTCATTAATTCTATGCATATGCAACTTTTATGTCTTAATGCATGCAGATTATCAATCACGAAGTGATGAGATTTTAAAAAAGGAACTTAAAGGTTTTAGGTTCGAATCTTATATCTGGAAGAAAATAAATATTAGGAGAGTTTTATCTTTTTGTGTGTCTACTTAGTTCGACTATAGAATAGTCAAAATTTTTATAACTATTGAATACCAAAAGTATCAAATAAAAAAAAAGTTAATAATAAATAATGGGAGCACTTAATTAGAAGTGGGTACTCTTAATTAACAGGAAGTAGCCTATAAAGGTAGTATTAAATATGGAATTTATAATTAACTATCAAAATAAGCTAATAGGGACTATTTTGCTCAAATGAAATTTCGAATTAGAATCATGTTATATACTATTATATTAAATTAATTGTTAAAAAAATTATTAATCTTTATAATTATTGTTTAAATTGAACTAAATTAGTTTTTTAAAAATAAAAATTTATATATGCTTGTGAATTAGCCTTTTTTATGTAACTGCTGCATGCATCCATGTATCAACATAAAAAAAACAAGTATAACCTAAAATACCAGCATTTTTTTTAGGGAGGTGAGGGAAGGGAGATTTGGACTTTCTACCTCTAAACGAAGCTGACCCCGTGGTTTAAACTAGTTAATTTTAGACAGATAATTTTATATTTAAATATCTAAAAAATACTATTCCTAAAATTTGAACCCATACCTTAGAGAGTTATGGACACCCCTAACCAAGTGGTAGGAGATACATTACTTCCACCGTCAACACCCACCATCTTTCTCATCTATTGCACCACTAATGCAGATATGCATGCTCCAACAGATCAGTTCAATCTCTGATAGACGAAAAAATATAATTGGCATTTGTGTTTTGTTGCAATTTTTTTTTGTCGTCATAATGCTCCATTTATAGCTTATTTTAAAGAACTTAGAGAAAAGTTTCATATCTTTTGACAAGAATAATTAAAAAAATTAAAAAATTGCTATGTTTTTATGTTCCAATAATTTTACTTAGATTATTATATTTAATTGTTTTGGGACAGAGCTAGAAAATATTTTTTTGGGAAGGCCAAAATCAACTAAAAAAAAATTTTTATAAATTATTAATTTTGACAGGGTGATGGACTAGAATATAACAACATTTAACCAAATTTTAATAAATTTACAAAAAAAATTTTTTTTAAGTATTTTAAAATTTGAGGGCCAAACTAAGAACTGTTGAAATGAACTGACAAAGAAATGTTTTTATTTAAGCGATATTTTGGAGTTGAATCATAGTGTATGCATCACATTAAATTAGTTGGTAGTAAAATTTTGCTACTCTTATAATCATATCTTAATAGAATTAGATTAATCAAAATTGAGTGAATTTTATATACTGATAATTCATATAAAAAAATTAAGCACCAAAGCTTCCTCTAGCCGCTCAAATGTATGGCATATAATTTATCTACATTTAACCAATAAAATATATAATATTTAAATATAATATACTTAAAATAAAGAAAATTTTTCTAAAGAATTTGGTTGGCTGAAACTTTAATATATAAATTGAGCCACATTAAACATATAGCTTCAATGTTCTATGTAAAGATCAGCCATACCATCAATGTATTTATCTCTTAACATCATCTCAACACACTAAATTTAGTTTCAAGATATTAATTTTAGAGAAAACAATAATTGATTTAAATCCTATATATATATATACACACACAAGGCAAAAATGAAGGCCACGTAGTGACATTCTCATCCGAATGAATAAATGGAGAAAACTGAGATCACAAAAAAATGTGACATTTACATATACCTCTTTCTTAATGTGTAGATAGGCAGCTAGAGAGAAAGATACAGCAGCAAAATGCACTTAATTATAATATGCATATGTCACATTCCAATTTACATTTAATGCCTCCATCATTGATCATTTACATTATGATTTTGATGTGGGCATTTTTTATTTATTAAGATTATTTATTAACCTCTGAGAAATACCTGTTACACCATGCAAGAGCAGCTTGATGATGATACTATTTGTCAAACACCACAAGTTATATATATATATATATATATATATATCTTAAGATGTGTTTCTCTTAAGGGAAGTAGATATCAAGTCAACTTTTTGCATAACAAAACATTGTTGTGGTTCTTTTACAATCTTATATGAGTTTTTATCATTTGATGTTACCCTAATTTCTTGCATGTGACATATTAGAAAATCTAAAGAGAGATGAGCAATATTGCAGATGAGTTTTTATCATTTGATGTTACCTTAATTTCTTGCATGTGACATATTAGAAAATCTAAAGAGAGATAAGCTATATTGCAGATGATTGATGTTAGTGTAGTGTGTGCATCTATATGTTGTGGAAAAGGCAGTGGTGAGATGATGTTTTCATGTTATTGCTTGAAATAAAATGTTTAATATATATATATATATATATATATATAATCTAAATCATCGATATCTAAAATTTACTGAACTATAACTATTCTAGTTTGGAAAAGATTATAAGAATAATAAAAATTTTCTAGCAATTAATTTAGTGTGACCATATTTATCACGATTTAAATTTAAAACATCATTTAAATAAAATAACTCTTATGAGCTAATCCAAAAGTATATACATATAATTGATGTTGAAGAATTTTCCTATAATGGATAGCTAGCTAGGAGCTAAATAAATGAGTACTTATCCTAAGGTTATACATATGCAATATCCTCTTAATTGTCTTTACTTTAACCCTACAACTACAGCTCTATCTCTAAGTAAGGTGTGGCTACTATTCATTCTAATCCTTCATGTATGCTATGAAACTAACGTGAACATAAAGATCCTATAAATAAAGGTTGTTTAAGTGTTTCTAATTCCTAACAAGTAGACATGTACATCAAGATAGAGTTTTGCCCATAAATTAATTAAGTGAATTTGCTTTTACTCCGAGTGCTACACCAATTTATTGAATTTGTGATGATTATTCACTTAAATAATAAAAGTATAATCAATATGTATGCAACACAGATTTAATTGGTGGATATAATTTATTATATATTTTTAAATTAATAAAGAGATTAATTTTACAAATTGATAATGATAAAATTCAAATTTTACACATACTTTTAAAGATGACTGCTAGATCTCTACCTTACTTAAAAGTAATATATATAAATTTTAGCTGCAAATTCATATTAGAAAAAGGGGACACGTGCGGGAGATCTGAGTTTGGCACGTGATAGGCAGATGAGATAATTAGATAATGAAATGAATAATGATGAAGTGGGATGGGGAGGGAGGGTAGGATTCACGTGACCAATGACCCAAAAAGACAAGAAGAGTGAAGAGATATGGTAGAAGGAGAAGGTTAGCCTGTCAACTATCAATCCGGTTTGCAGTTGGGAAAGAAAGTGCTTTTTAATCTTCCTCTCTTCACCTGCAAATTTTATGTTTCTAAATTTCAGTTTCACAAATCTTAATTTAATTTATTATATACCTACTTTCTCTAGTTTAGTCATCAAATAATGTTAATAATTTTTACCCCTATGTACTTAACAGTTCCAAAATATTTAAAAAAAATATCAAATGGATAGAGATTGAAAATGGGTAGTTTAATAGACTAAAATTTATCAACAATCAGCTGATATGAGTTGTTCTAGCTTAAATAATATCTCAAATTAAAGTTATAATATATGCATTCATGTTAAATTAGTTGTTAGATGACATTTGTTATTCTTGTGGTTTTATCTGAATCGAACAAAATTAGTTAAAATCTATGTGATTCTAAATACTTATAATTCAGACAAAAAAAATAGACTAAAATTTAAATTATATGCATTCACTATATATTTTTTTTATCAATAGGGAGATCATTCATGATCTAAACATTAATGGCCTATATAATAAGAAGTAATCATTCTCTTTTAAATGTACGATGACAACATTTGAATTCTACACTTTAAAATATCCTTACAGAAAAATTACCACTTAATTACTCATTTGCTGACTGCATTCACTATATATATATTTTTCATTTGATGCACCTTGTATCCGATATCTCATAGGAATCCGAAAGACAACAAATGTCTACCTCAAGAATTTTAAAGTAATTGCGCATTCAGGACTCCGAGTCTGAAATTTCTAGTTAAATTAGAAGAGTCTCGTGTCAACTTATTCACACCTCTTATATAACATTCACCATATATTAATATGACAGGTCCTGGCACTTGCACTAGTTTTTGCTAAATATATTATTTATATGAAAGGTACACTTCAAATTAACAAAAGGAAAGAAGAAATATATATATATATATATATATATATATATAGACTAGTTGTGAAGCTACTAAGTCTGCATTCACATTTGGATTTTATTTGAACAAAAGCTTGCAAATACATATAAAAACATATATTAAGGACCAAAATGTAACAATATAAAAGAAATTAAAGAATCAAAATCAACCATAAGATTTATATGAAAAATATGTTCACAGTTCATTGAAGGGTAATTTTCAAGATGAACTATATTAACCATCTAGAATTTTTTTGACAACACTATACTACTTACAAAATCCAAATCAAAGATTCTGTTTTCACCTTTGATCAAATCCTTTTCCATCCATTATTTTCTCTCCACATTTGCACATAAACATGCAAAAGCTTATAATGCAAATTGATATCTTTATATATGGAAAAGGATATATAGCATGCACAACTATATATCAATGATTTATATATATTTACTTGAGGATGTATTAGTTTTCTTTTTCTTCTAACTTCCCAACAATTAGAAGGGTAACATCTCATCCTCAGAAAGATAATCTAGTTTTAGGAAACTGCATGTAGGGAAAATTAAGGATGTCAATTTTGCATTAAGAACTGACAACAACATTTATAGTGAAAATAAAATTAAAAAAAAAGAAAAAAAAACGAATTATTTCATTTTGGAAGGAACCCTTCAGGTTAATTATACATATACTACATAGAATTTTAATTTTAAAATAAATTGATATTTTTTTTATTTGAACTATACCAATATTTAAAGTATACTGAATTTTGAATAACTCAATTCAGCTCAAATTAGATCACAAGAATAGTAAAAGAACTAGTTAAATTGATATCATTTAATTATATGAAATTAAACAGTTTAATTTTAGTTCATTTTGGTATCTTAAACATGCCTTTTGTCAAGCTCTTTGCCAACAATGAGTCCCTGAAACAATACAAAAGCCAATGTCCCAAATGGGATGTATCCAAAATTTTATTAAATATACACAAAATTTTAATCATTAAATATTCTACATAATATATATGGTTATTCTTTAATTAAATGATATATTCTTAGGCCATAAAGGTAAAGACATAAGTAACATTATTTTTTCAATGATTAATCATCTCTTTATTGTCACTTTTGATCTTTTCCATCTTAATTTCCATATCTAAAATTGATCATATATACATATGGAGTGGAGGTGTTGGGAGTTGGGCTCCAAGCTTTATGGAACATACACATAAAAATTAATAAAGTAAATAAATGTATGGGATTAGCATCAAAGAAATTGTATGGACATTGGACACATTACTACAAAAATGAAATTGTATGGACACATCAATGAAAACACACACTCACATGGCAAGTTTTGTACTACAAAATAGGAAGTGTATTATGTGTTGTTGCTTTTGGCACCAGTTAGAAGTTGCCACAGAGAAATTTAAATAAAAAGAAAGATAAATAGAATTGAAATTAAGAAAAAAATTCACCACCCACTAACCCAAAAGTTGTTAAATGTGAAGGAAAGTGCCCACTATGTCATATTAAAATGGTGGACAAGTGTATTCATTTATACCATGAAATGCTACAATTATGGGGGATTAAATATGGCATTTCTTTAATTAATAATGCATTGGTAAATATTTAGTTAGCCAGGTTGAGGTAGATATCTGGCTCACCACCTGAATTTATTTTTACTATGAGAAATAATAATTTTTGTACGTTTCCATTTGTACAAATAATTACAGCTTGTTCTATTTTAAAATAAATGAAATTTTAAATTTTATCAGAATAAACGATATTTTTTCTCTTAATTAGACTAAAATGATTCTTGGATTTTTTAAAAATGTCATTTTTATTAAGAAAAGTAAATTTAAGTACTGATTTTAAAAAATAAGAGAAGAAATAAAGTATTATTAATCAGATTTAAAATTGAAATAAAATAAATGAACTGAACATAAATTTTATAGAAAAGCTTTTCAACTAAAAAGTTATTTATTTTAAATAGGAAAATAGTATGATTAGTAAAATATTATATGTAATTAATTAGCTTTCTGCAAATTTTTTATTTTTAATGTAATTTTAGGCAGTTTTTCTTTTAATTAATTAAGAATATAAATAATTTAATATATCAATAAATTGTATAAAGGCTAAAAAAAATAGTGTTTTCCTTAAAATTATAAGGAATATAATTTAAATCTTAAATTTTTATATACTAAAAGTGACTATTACATCTTTATACTAAAAATATATATAAAAAATAATGTCTAATTCCCCAATAAAATTTAAGGCTATACCAAATTTACGTATGCTTTGTAATCCACCAATAATATTGGAATAAAAAGAACAAGTGGGGAGAAATAATGCATTATATTTAGGCATCTTTCTTCAAGTCAAATACAATATTCTATCTAGAAAAGGGATAACAATATAATGTCATAATCCATCATTTTAATAATTAATAAATTGAATGGAAAAGTCATGAAAAAAAACAGGAAATAATTTTAGTAATCAAAGAGAAAAAAATACATGAAAATGAAAAAACAAAAATTCTAGTTCAGAAAAAATATATATTTGGGTATGATTAGTAATTCTTTCGTCATAATTAAATTGCAAGAGCAACTAAACTTGTTCAATTAAATTATAATTATCTTTAGGCATTGCCTATGAGGTAAGCGATCAACTCCTTTGTACATAAACATTGTGGAGTCACTACTTTTTTTTCTCCTACTCTTCATGTATAATGTTAAAAGAAAAAAAATAAAATTGTCTATAAATTTTGAACTCTTAATTAGTGAAACTCAAATTAACAAAATGAAGAATAAAAAAAATTAATTACAAGCTAAAAAAAGTTAGGAATATTAAATAAAATGAAATTAAAGGAAACAAACATAGAAACCTATGTATATGTATATACCATCTTCACTTTGCCAAACCATAAAGCGGTTATATGTGCTTTTCATACCTTGCACTCTCCACACAAGTACACTAACCTAACTTCTTCTTCTTCTTCCCACATGCCATCCATCTATACGTGCAGCCTTTCTTCTTTATGCATAAAGATATATATAGAGATAAAAACTAAAATAAGAAAAATGATAAAAGCAATAAATTTGATTTCAATGGTATAATAGTTTTAGAACATTGGAGCTAAAAAATTGTGGTAAGTGAATTTAAAAAGTCTAATGATGTAGCTTCGTTCAGGACATTAATACGTTAGGAGTTCGATTTTTTAACTCCTTTTTTCGATTCAAAAAGAAAAATGAATTAATTTACTTTATGTTTCATTGTTTAAAATTTGATTATCTTCATCAATGATAGAGTCGGAAAAATTAATATTAAAAAATATGATAAAATTTGGGTCACATTTAAAAAATATTAAAAATCAATATAATTTTAAAAAAGTCGCATAAATATAATTATTATAAGAATACATAGCAAAGATATAGTTCATAAATTTAATTAGTACAATTATTAATATAAAAAAATAATAGAGGCAATCAACTTTATTGGTTCAAACGATAAAAATTATAAATTTTCTTAAATAAATTATTAATATACATATGCTTTTGCTCTTTATTTATTTTTTATTCTCCCCACGTAAATGCCAATATAGTAAGCTTAATTATTATTTTTTGAACAAAATATAGCTAGCTTAATATTAGGTTGTGCTATCAATGCATAAAAATGGTTTCATTATAAAAAGACCAAAATAGCCTCACCAACTAGTAGCTAAAATAGTGTGGGATTAATTATTAGCTAGGGCATTTTGGTGATAAAAATAAAATCAAGAGGATGGTGGTAGTTTGGATCATTGAGATGACCTTGTACTGACCTTATCTTTATTTTATTCCGTAGTTTGCGTTGGTTTCCAAAGGACGTAGACAAAATGACGATAATATCCCACATTTTCAAGCAACATTTTTGTCATTAATCCTCATCAAATTTTAATTAAAACATTGATTTATAACCATCAATTAAAAAAAAAAAAATCCTATTCCTTTAGTAAAACTAATACTAATAAATTATTTTTGTTTGAAAATGTCAGTTTAGATACTTCTTCTTCTGACTTGCAAAATCTCAAAAGAATTTAATGAGAAATTTTAAAGTAATTGTGACTACCAATTTATTATATATATATATGATTAAGAGATCAAATTAATAATATTAGAATAATTTAACAATATGAGATAAATTAAAAAATTAATTATAAAATATAATATTACAATTTTTTAATAATCATTTTAATTAAGTATCTCATTATAATTGATTTGATCTTCTAATTATATAGAGCCAGTTGAAATTTTAATCATAAAATCATCTGGTAGAGAGTTATTTTCTTTTAAATAACGTCGCAATTCGAATCGTGGTGTATACAATCATATTAAATTAGTTTTTAGAAGATTCTTACATAAAGATATAATATTACAATTTTTTAATAATCATTTTAATTAAGTATCTCATTATAATTGATTTGATCCTCTAATTGTATAGAGCCAATTGAAATTTTAACTATTAAAATCATCTGATAGAGAGTTACTTTCATTTAAATAACGTCGCAATTCGAATCGTGGTGTATACAATCATATTAAATTAGTTATTAAAAGATTCTTACTATTTTTATGGTTCTGTTCAAATTAAATCAAATTAGTTAAAATTCAGGATATTCTAAATGTCGGTAATTTAGATGATTAAAAAAAGCATATAACTTTTTAAAAGGCCAAACATATTCTCAATTTAACATAAAGGGGTGTTTTAGTCATTTTATATAAAAACATTAATAAATTGAGTATCAAGACTTTGTTTCCTCTTTTCTTGGTAATTATGCGTTTTAATTTATTTTATTGTTGTCAAAATTTTTAAATAAATGAATGAATAAATATAGGTGGGTAAAAAAAAAAGAAAAGAGGTGAAGCAAGCAAGAACAAGAAAAAAGAAAAAAGAAAAATAGTGACTTCTTCTCTCTTTCTTTCTTTTACATTTTTTTTTTCTTCTACTCACTCCTTGAGAAAAAAAAAAATCATATCAATGCCCTTTATAAGACACCATTCTTTTCTTGTTTCTATTATTTCTTTTTCATATTTAATTCTATTATTGCAAAATAAATTATAAAAAAGAACACAAAGAGAAAGAGAAGAGAGCACAAATACAATACTCATAGTTAGTGAGTGCTAGCTGCAAGAAGAAGAAGAAGAAGAAGAAGAAGAAAAGGAGAGAAAGAGAAAGAAAGAGACGAGAGACAAGCACATAAGCAAAAGAAAAGAATTCTGAGAAGCTTTCAATTCCATAGAAAGAAAACGATGGCTTAGAGCGCTTCACATCTTTTCATATTCTGCAACTTCTTCAACAGGTACTTGCTCTCTTATATATATATATATATATATAAATGTTAGATATGATGTATGAAGCTGAAAATGATTAAAGAAAAGATTATTATATTTTTATATTTTATATATATATAAATCAAGACAAGCTCTTTAAAAAAAAAAAAAAAAAAAAACTCATTTGATACTCTTATAGCCAGTCTTCTCTTCTCCTCCCTCTCTCTCTCTCTCACCCTCTTTCGTTTCTTGTTTTTTTGCTATGTTTCTTGATGTTTATATGTATTCATACTCTTAATTGAAGAGATGGGTTTTCGCTTGTTTTGCTTTTCTTGTGTCTAAACCGATCCGTATCTAGGACCAGAATTGAAGAAGAACAACTGCATATATATATATACACAGCAAAAAGAAGTTTGATTTTGGGGTGGTGAGTACAAGTTTATTACAAAAGATGATCATCATCATCAATATCAAGATACTGATATGGGAATAGCAACACCACCGCTTCCTCCAATTGTTTCTCACTCCAAGAATCATCATCATCATCAGCAGCAGCAGCAGCAGTCGAGTACAGTTGTTGCTCCGATAATCCAAGTACACAGCAAGTCTAATTCAGCTCATAATTATTCTTCTATGTCCCAAGATTACCATCCAGGCATCTTCTCTTTCTCCTCGAATGGCTTCGAGAGATCATCGTCCCAGGCGCTAACGCATCAAGAACATCACCAACAGCAGCAGCATCACCACCACTTAGCTCAACAGATCCGAAGAGATAAACTTAGAGTTCAAGGAGGTTATGAGCAACAAATTCCACCACCAGGTCCATTAGTAGGTATTGAAGAAGAAGAATCCGGTGGTCTTCCCGTCTACGAAACTGCCGGTATGTTATCGGAAATGTTCAATTTTCCTCCTGGAGGACCAGCCACAGCTGCTGAATTTTTGGACCAGCCTCTACAGTCTAATTACCGGACGCATCCGCGGCAGCAGCAGCATCAACAACAACAACAGACAGTAACAAACAACGAGTGGTTCAGCGGCAGCAACAGACAAGGGATGGTAATAGGTAGTTTGGGTCCTTTAGGGGATTCGAAGAATCATCAGCATAGTAACCATCATCAGATTTCAGGTATTAATGCAGATTCTGCTGCTGCCATGCAGCTTTTTCTCATGAATCCACAGCCAAGATCGCCATCTCCTGCTGCTCCTTCCCATCATCCTGCAACTTCTTCTACACTTCACATGTTACTTCCAAACCCATCTACTTCTCTTCAAGGGTTTACTGTATCTGGTCCTCCTGGAGGTAATAATTTTGGAGCTACTAGCAGTGATCAGATATCTCATCATCCACAATTCACATGGGTTCCTGGTAGTTCTCATGAAGGAGGCAACAGTACTGCTCCTGTTGCTCAACTAAATAACCCTACTGAGATTGGCAGTGTTGTTGAAGGACAAGGGCTTTCGTTATCATTATCATCATCTCTACAACACTTTGAGGCAGCTAAAGCAGAAGAATTAAGGATGGGTGAAGGAGGACTGTTGTATTATAATCATCCAACAGGAGGCGGATCATCTTCTGGTGGTGGCGCTGCTCAATACTACAAGAATTTGGGTGGTCAACAACAACATCAGGCATTGCATTTACAATCAGCTGGAGGAGTCGGAATAGGACAAAACAACCAAGTTCATGTCGGATTTGGATCTTCTTTAGGAGTTGTTAATGTTTTAAGAAATTCCAAGTATGTCAAAGCAGCCCAAGAATTGTTAGAAGAATTTTGTAGTGTTGGAAGGGGTCAATTCAAGAAAAACAAATTATTTAACAGAAACAACACAAACCCTAGTTCTAACAACCCCGGTGGCGGCAGTAGTGGCGGCGGCAACGGCGGAGGCAGTGGTGGTGGTGGGTCTTCTTCTTCAACAAAAGATCTCCCTCCTTTATCAGCTGCTGATAGGATTGAGCACCAGAGAAGGAAGGGCAAACTTCTATCCATGCTCGATGAGGCATGTATATTAATCTTTCTCTCTTTTTTCTTCTGTTCTTCTCCTACTACCTCCTCTCATCTTCAAGAGTCATCTCATCATCAAGGCCCCAATCAATTATTTTGATTTCAAATCAAGAAAACAAACAGAAAATTTCTACTTGTTTCTTTTGATCAATTATTTTAAGCCAGACAAAAAAATAAATAAAAAGAAAAGAAAAAAGCCGGCTGGTGCAATAGAGTACTTGACATAGGATCTAGTTGGTAGAGTTGGATTAGTCATCAGCCATTTCTTTAATCGTTCATTTTTTTAATGGTTTTAATTTAATTAAAAAAACAAAGTTTTATATATATCAAATTGATTGGATTGGTGGTGATGTTGCTGTTGAAGGTACTATAGATTTTTCGTTTGGTAAAAACATGAAAGGTTACTATTAAGAGGTATATACCTGTAGCAGCTAAAGAATCGACGTTCCTCCAGATTGGGAAGATGACTAGTAAGCCACCATATTACGTAGGAAAAAGTTATTATGAAACTAACTTGTCTTAAAGATTCATATACCCATCATAGTAATATTTCAGACAAACCAAATATTATATATTTTGTTGTATACTTGTACATATGTTGGTTGACTTGGCCTTTGAGCTGACAACACAAGCAACACTTTCAATTGGGTGTATAAGGATATGCCATGTTGCTATTAACAATCATTTCATTTTACCAGTCTTTCATCCTTGGCATTTAATTCTTCCTCTGCTTCTTCTTCTTCTTCTTCTTCTTCTCCATTTTAGTTTCTTTTAAGAGCGACACAATCCTATGAAAAAATTATTTTTGGGTGCATGTCATGTTCCTAAAATAATATTAGGAGCATGTTCCTATGTATATATAGAACATGAATTGGAAGAGCTGAAACATTTAATAACGGACATTAATGATGGAATTGAATTGCAGGTGGATAGAAGATACAACCATTACTGTGAACAAATGCAAATGGTGGTGAACTCATTTGATTTAGTGATGGGATTTGGGGCAGCAGTTCCATACACTGCCCTTGCACAGAAGGCAATGTCAAGGCATTTTAGGTGCTTAAAAGATGCAATATCAGCACAATTGAAGCATAGCTGTGAACTACTTGGTGAAAAAGATGCAGCAGGAACATCAGGTATAACAAAAGGAGAAACACCAAGATTAAGGATGCTAGAACAAAGTTTAAGACAACAGAGAGCCTTTCATCAAATGGGTATGATGGAACAAGAAGCTTGGAGACCACAACGAGGTCTACCTGAAAGATCTGTCAACATTTTGAGAGCCTGGCTTTTTGAGCATTTTCTACACCCGTACGTTACCCCTTTACTTACACCTACCTAGCTATATATGTACATATATATATATATATATATATATTCAATTTAATAATCAACCAACTTTGATTTCTTTTACAGGAGATGACATAATCATTATTATATACTTTATATTATCATAATTATTACTTAATTAAAATGGGTATATACATATTCCACGGATACACAAGATCCAAGTTGCCTTCTACTTTTCTTTTTTATATGAATAGTGATTAAAGGAACAGCAGTGCAGTGTCCTTCAATGTTGTCTCCTTAGTTAAAAGCTGTAAAAAGGAGTTTCCTTTGCTCAGCACTGTTTTTTTTTTAATATTTCTAAAACAAATTGATATAATTACAAAAAAAAATTAAATCAAAATAATTAGTTTTTAGTGTAAAAATACGAACTTTTTAGCAAAGGGAAATATAATAACTGGCAACCTTTTTAGTATTTGTCTTTAGCTGTGTTAAAAAAAAAATTATGGGTATTATACTACCGTCTATCCTTATAGCTTCTGCTGCTTGCAGCAGCTATTCTGCTTAAGCTTTCTCTTCTTAGATTCTCACGCCCCATGCAGAGAAAAAATAAAATGTTAAAGGGTACATGATATAATAGAGAGCTTTGTGTGTCTCTTTACATGATTTTAGGTAAAGGATCTCTCTGATGTCATTTTCTGGTCTCTTTCTCAGGTATCCAAGCGATGCAGATAAGCATCTGTTGGCTCGACAGACTGGTTTATCAAGAAATCAGGTTACTTGAATCTTCTCCATCTCTCTGTGCACACATACACACACACACACATACATATATATATATATATATTATACCTTTTTCTCTCATCACATAAACAAAACAATGAAAAATAAAATATTAAATGGAAATAAATAGTTGTGGATTAATTTTCTGCGTTGACTGAACTCAAACGATAGACATAACATAGAAAAATAGAAGAAGAAACCTGCATGGATTTGGGTTTTATTTTCTCTGGTTTTTTATTGTCTTTCTCTTACGGAAAAAGAGACAAATGTTTCAATATTGTTTTCTTTTTTTTTCTTTTCAAAAAATTATAAAAATTAATTTCCTGTTTATCTCTTTGGATCCTTTTTTTTATTACTATTTTTACAAACACTGAGACATTGATTCTGAAATAGACATAAATGCTGAGACAGTGAAGGAAAACTCTTCATGCAGAGATGAATATTTAAGACCAGAACCATTCTAAGTACACAAATAGATGAGACATGAAAGTTTGCAGCTTTGATTAGTTCTCTCTCTCTTACACCCATCGAAAAATGACACTATCCAACCACACGAGACCACAACCAACCACTGATTTAAAGCAGTCAATATGGGTTTTACATTACCATACATGTATCCTCAGTACATGCAATAAAATTCTTGTTCTTGTTATCTTTTTTACCTATAGCCTGCAAAATGGTTGATAAACACATCACATCATCTCTTCCTTAAACCCTTTTTACTGCTTGTTTTTATTACGCTGTAATTATTGACTTGGCATCACGAACGTGCATAATGTGGTATAAAAGTTTCCTGTCATGTCTATCAAGTCCTTGCATGAAAGCAAGAAGTTAAAATGCAAGACTGATTTGCACCTGCAAGACCAAACCCAAGAAAAGAAAACAGATACACACATACATACATTTATACTTACACACACAAACACCTATTCCTATGTCTTTATCTTGATGTGTAATAAATAAAAAGAAATAAATACGATAACGAAGTGAAGAGTCAGTCATGTAGCCTCATTTATTAGAGTGCCCTCACACTATGATGACTTTTGAGTTGTCTATGGACAACTGCTACTACTCCACCCCATGAGTTTCCACGGCTACAATGCATTTCGCAATTACAATTATCATCATACCTACATATGAAAAAATATGTGATATATATATTTCAAATTTTTCTTTATATTATGTTTCAAATCATTTTAAATTTTTGTAAAATTAAATTTTGATTTTTCCGTGTTGCTAAAACGTTAAAATTAACATTTGTTGAATAACATTATTAACTAATGACGACTTTGTCATCGTTAATCAGTGATTAACTTACTAGCATTAAACACCTATCAAACATTTTCAAAAATTTAAAATAACTGTCTTGCATTTATCCATTATCTGCCATCTATCACTGATCCCTCGACGAGTAAAATCCATTGCTAATATTAGTTGTTATTTTACTTTTTAGCAGTGAACATAATTGGGTGCATCACATTTCAAGTAAAATTGAACGCTTTGTATAGGGTTTTGTGCATTATGCAATTTATTTGTATAATTATGTATGGATTTATTATAGTTGAATGTATTTGATGGTTGTATGCAGGTTTCAAATTGGTTCATTAATGCCAGGGTGCGGTTGTGGAAACCAATGGTGGAAGAGATGTACCAACAAGAAGCTAAAGAAGAAGATGGTGGAGAAGATAGAGATCATCAAAGGAAGCAAAACAGCAGCAGCAACAACAACAATAATAACAACAGTGGGCAGTTTGCACAGACATCAACGCCTACAACTACGAACACAACTGCAACACCAACAGCATCTTCATCTCCAACCATAACAACACCAACATCAACCACACCAACAGGCAAAAGATCCGAAATAGCCAATGAAAACGACCCTTCACATCTTATTGCAATGAATAGACAATGTTTCCCGGAAAACCAAGCAACCACCAATTCTACTACCCCTATAATTACAGTACCCACTACCACCACCACAGGTGAGGTAGCGCCACCACTACTACAAACACCATCTCATGGTCATCATCAGCCTTTCCGTGACTTGGCTGATGACACATGCCGCCGTGGCAGCATGGTCGCAGCAGGTGATTATGGGACCACTGGCAATGCAGCTGCAGCTGATCACAGTATTGGGTCTACACTTATAAGGTTTGGGACCACTACTAGCGCCGCTGGTGGAGATGTGTCGCTAACCCTAGGGCTACGCCATGCCGGAAACATGCCAGAGAATACCACAGCTTCTGTTTTCTCTATTAGAGACTTTGGCAACTGTTAGTTTATTTTTAATTTTTTTCTTTTACAAAAAAAATTTATATAGCACTTTTAAGAAAATATTTATTTTTTATTTTTCTGTCTTTTTTTTTTACCACTTTCATTCTATTAAGTAAAAAAAAATACATATAATGGGGAAAAGTAGCATATATATAAGTTAGTTAGCTGTATGAAGTCTATTGTAAGTGTATAGTTGATATTGTTTGTGCATATTTTTTTGCCCTCTATTTATGTATTTATAAGTTTTTTTTTTTATTTCAACTTGGCTAGAATAACATGAATTCTTATATTTTGAGAATATATATATATATATATATATATATATATATATTAGTAGTATTTAATTTGTTTTTTTCCCTCAAATTTAAGGTGTTTTCAAATGACATTAGAATTGAAATTAATCCTTATTCACTCTTCATGGCTGAAATTGGTTTCAAAAAGTTTATCTGATAAGAAATTGAACACAAAATTTCGGAAAACAACATTATGATATGGGGAATTTAATAAAAATTTTGCAATATTGAGCAAACTTTTTGAGTTACTTAAATTTCTTTTTAAATAAGTAATAGAAAATAATGTTACATTTTGAGTTTTATATATATATGGCTAATGTGGCTATGGTTGAGTATATATTAATTAATGAAGGAAAGCTTTTCCTGATTCATACTTGTTACAAACTTTCATGCAGAAACTATAAAAAATGTATGGTGAACTTTCAATTTATGGCGCATATCAACTTCAATTCCATCTTTTTTAGATATGAACTTATGTCTTCAATTTCTGCCATTGTAAACAGCCACTCTTCTTCCTTATGTATAACTTTTTTTTATAAAAAGAAAGATATTATTTAATTCACTTTTTTTTTACTAATTTTATGTACCATTTCATTTGTATATTATTTAAGTAATTAAAAGAAAAATACTGTGTAGCTCAATACTATTTTTATAATGGAATTTTAGTATTGATGAGATTCAAATTCTGTCAAATTAAAATTACCAACCACAAAATGATTCTTGGTTGGCTTTTTATTACTATTATTTAATTATTATTTTTGGGTAAAATTGAAGGTTTCCAATTGCTTAGCAGCAAATATGTGTGATTGTTTGATTTGGTTGCATATATGCACACAAAATTAGTGGTATTATAAAACAATTTCCCAAATAAATAAATAAATATATGCTTGAAATTTTCTTTCGTTTGCCTTATCTTAAAGTTTATATGCATTGTCCTCTCCAAAGCATTTAATCATTATTATATATCATCATCTTATTAATTAATTCAATTACTAATTATATTTAAACAAAAAAGACTTGTAATTATTTTAGATATTATTCTACATCTATTAGTTAGATTCGTGATACATAACATATGTCATATTTTTATTGCTCATGTATAGAACATCTAAAAAATATATCGTACATTCAATGATTAAGTTCAATAGCACGAGGGCAGTTAAAAATCTCTCTAAATAAAATTAGGAGTCAATGTCTGCATAATCTAATCATCTATCTAAAAAGAAAATTAATAGATTATTGATTAACTAACAAGTGAAAACATAAATTTAGAAAGGGAAATGATCTAGAAAAGTACAATATAAATGAGATGGAAAAAAACATCTATAAATAGAAATATTTACGCAACTCTTGAGAAACTAAAATGCAGTTTTCATTTTCCTTGTCTTGTGTATTGATATTTACATGCTTCAGGCAACTGAGTAAAGATGTAGGTTTAGTAAAAGGACATAGGAAAATACAAAGTCAATCTATAGGACCATGTTAACATCAAGCAATATATAGCTATATCGATTTGTTGATCCAGTAGCTAGCCAATTAGCTGTGGAATCAGAAGTAGAAAGTAGAAAGCTATTGGGTTTTGTTTGTTATGTTACCTGATAACAAACGCAAAAATGAAAGGTTCCTTCAATTCCAAACCATTAATAAACAAAGCAACAAGCACTCTTTACCTAATATGTTGCTTTTCAATTTAGAAACACAACACTGTAACTAACCCCCCAAAAAATAAAAATTGTATCTACTACATTTGGATTTACCAAGTTGTTCTGCTGATATGATCATGCCCACTTTTGAATTTATGGATAAAAAAAAATGGAAAAATCTTTTGAATAGAGAGCTATGATGATATTGATGTTGCAGCTGTTAAATTGTTATCTTGCTAGGAAAAATACAGACCCTTTCTGGAGCTGAGCGTTTCACTTTCACGTATGTAAGTATCAAGCAATGTCCTTTTCAATCGGGTTTTTCATTCTTTGATGGTGAAGTTTGCTTAGAAACAAGCAATTTTTTTTAAAAAAATGACCGAACCTCAATATACGTAGAAGAGAAGACAAGATTAGTATGTACGCATTTAGATGTTAAAAAAAATAATTAATAGGGTTATTATGTAACTCTATCATAAATTTTAATCATTTTTGTCAATTTATCCTATTTTAAAAATTGTGACGAATTGATATATGAATTTTGAAATTCATTGTAAATCTATGTACGATCAAAATAATATGTGCACATACTAACATGACATATATATGTAAATTTATTTGTTGATATGAAATTATAAAAAAGAAATTAGTAAATTTTTTCTATTCTTAACTTTCATTTTTTAAAAATATATCTTTACTTTTAGTAGATATTTTACACATGCACGTCATGTTAGCATGAACACATGCTATTGTAACCATGGATATATTTGCAATAAATTAAAAAGTTTATATACTAATTCGCCACAATTTTAAAAATAAAATAAATTGGTACAAATTACTGAAGTTCATAGTGTAATTATATAATAACCCTAATTAATACTAGGTTTTTATTAATTCTTAAAGTTGAATGTTTAGGAAACCAAATCAAACATAAATTTAAAAAAAAAATTGAATGTTTAGTGCAAAGGCAATAAATGATGAATGAAACAGCTTGCTTAGCTAAGACTACTACTGAAATGAAAGTTACACTTACTGTACTATGTTAAATGTAGGTGTGTACATTTACTGTACTATGCTAAGACTACTGAAATGAAAGTTACATTTACGATTCGGCTTAGTTAAATGTAGCCAATTTTTTATAAGTGAAATGGCACATGTTTGAAGGGTGGAAATTTTTACAACCCATTTTCAGTGTATTTTGAGCAGAAATGCTGCTGTTATCTTTAGCTTATGTTAATGTTTCTTTTTTATTAATAATATTTTTAACCTACATTTTTATTATTTATTCAAACAAACTATACATCTTATAAAAAAAAAAAATTATTTTATGAATAATATTTAGAAAACTAGGTTTCTTAAGTGAATGAAAGTGAAATATATACATTTCCATTTAAATCTATGATTTTCTTTTTTTTTTTTTGAAATTAAAGAAAAAGGGTATTTTGCAAACCATTCATTAAATGAGATATAAATGTTGCTTTCTAGTGGGTGTGGACCTTTTTTTTCTCAATTTATTTATTTATTTCCTGGGCAGACTGTTTATAACATCTGAGCTGAGATAGGACTCAAAACCCTACTGCACTAACTCATCATCAATAGGGTTGATAACAACCCCAGAATGCTTTCTTTGTCTTGTTTGCCTACATAAATTACAAATTTAATGTCAAGAACCGGACACAATACATACAAAAGATTATAATGGGTGTCATTGTTATTGATATTATTATTGTGAAGAGTTCTACATCAGTTGATTTAAGCAGATTATTAAAATTTTATTTAAATTATCACCGTAAAAAACTTGATATAATTTACTTATATGATATCTCACATTCATAATATTAATTTAAATTCTTTTCTTTCAATTAACACTGATAATTGATATATTATAATTTATTGATACTAATAAGCGATACAATCTAAAAAAATTATTGATATTATTATTATTATTTATTATTAAAATTTTCTTATTGAAAATTAAAATGAAAAATTTGGACCTCAAAGGAGTAAGTGTATAGTTATAGAGGACAACACAACTTTGTTGTGGGCCCCTCTACCCTAAAATTGCTACATTGAAAGGTACCCTTCACATCCAATCCAAGGACTGCCTACCAAACAGTTACCTGTTAAACCCAAAAAAAAAAATGTGGGGTCCACATTGGAAAATGGCGATGGGCTTCATTGGGCCCATCCTCTCTTTGCCCTACTTTCAATTACCTAGTGACAAATTAAATTGCACTGATTGGTTGGAGGGCTAGCATAGGGTCACCTGTGGATAGTAGGGCAATTAAATGACTCTCAACCATGGATACATCGTATGATATTATCCAGCCAAAAACATAAAAGTTAAAAAAAAAAAAAAAAAGTAAAAAGTATCGACAAATTGCATTAAATTTTTTTTATAAAAATTTATTTTATAAATCAATTATAACAAAATTCAAGCTAATTTTTATTTATTAATATTAAAGTAAAATTTTATTTTAATTTTAAAAATTTAATTGCAATAATTCTTTAAAAAAAAAAAAACAATATGATTCAATTTTTAAAATTAAAATCTAATTAGGACTAAAAAAAATATTAAAATCAAATATAAATTTTATTCTAAAGTTGAAAGTTCAATTTATACCTTATCTCCTTTACAAATCAATCATAGCAAAATTCGATGATTCAAATTTTACATTTACAGAATGGTTGTAATGGGTTTGGCACTAGTATCTTGTAGCAATTGTAAATTTTAGAGGTGATTCTTAGAATTAATAAAAATTGGAATAATTTTTGTCAAAAAAAACATGTCAGAGTCAAAATTGTTGAATTTGAAGTTGTAAATAATATTTGGGCCACAGAGGGGATCATTAATGAAGAAAATGGAGTGCAATAAAGCCCAACAACACTCAAGGTTGGTTTACAGATATAAATGAGGAGGTGGGCTAAATGGGCCCCACAATTTATGACACGGGCCGGAAATTGGATTATGTCTGTTAATTAAGAGCACATTCACACACATTCTCAATCCTAAATTTAAAAAAAAAAAAAAAAAAAAAAAACACACAGCAGGACCATTTCTTTTTCTTTCAAAAATTCAGCTCAAAGATTCTTGCGTTAGTGTGTCTGTGTGAGACAATTTCTGTTCAATCATCCAACCCATTAGGCCCCCACCTTTGTTTTGTATTTACTTGTTACATAATGTCTACATCTCCTTTTAAATCAATTAATTAATTAAATGGGGTTTTTTGCATTTCATGTTTTCGTATTGAATAGCCACAAAAATTCTAATTCTTTTGAAGTTTAAGTGGAGTGAGATCCACAAAGGAGGTTATATTCTTTTTTTATCACTTGTTTTTCCATAGGTAAGATTCAAATTCAAAATATTTTTTAAGGGAATTTAAATTTCTTATCATTAAAATCAACAAATATTAGTAAATCAAATGAATTTTAAAAGAATATGAACATTAAAAGCTTTAAATTTTAAAAATAATTATTTTTTTTATTTGAAGCACTGATATTTAGAGTCTATTAAATTCTAAATAATTCGGATTAGTCCAAATTTCTATCTATTTTGGGTGTATTATATACAAATACAATCATTTTTTAATACCTACACAATTACTTATTTTTATAAGTTAAATGTAAATTGTTACAAATTTAATTGTCAGGTGTGATACAGTGAAAATCTCTCTCAAAGTTGAATGTTATAATACTAAAAATAAATTTAACATGATTAAGTTAAAATGAATCGATGATGGTGTCCATTTTTTTAAATATTAATTGTATAGGTGAATATTTATACATAAAAATAATTGTGAATATAGTTATTGTTGGTGTGGTTGTTTAAACAGTGTGTTTTTTTTTTTTCATAATTTAAGTGTTGGTAGAGGTCATAAAAATTTTTACCGGGTGCAATAATTGTTAACAAGTGTTGTAGTGTTGTTGCACAACAAAACTGAAACTGACCATAAATGGCAGAAACAAACACAAGAAGGGACAAAATAACAAAAGTTAGTAATGTGACTTAACTTCATATTGGACAAAAACACATACAAATGGTGTTGCAGCACTCTTTCTTCTTCTTCTTCTTCTTCTTCTTCTTCTTCTCTCTCTCCCATCATCATTTGTGTGCACGTGCAAGTGGGGTTGGATAAGCTCAGTACTATTCAGCGATAAGTAATGGCTAATAGAACAAGGATAAAATGATATTATATGATATAACAGGAAAAGTAGATTTTAGAAGCCAAAACCCATTTTGGCCCTCAGTCCTTTCAAGTGTTTTTTATTGTATTTTCTACTAAATTTTTTATATATTATATTTCTTTACTCTTAATTTCTGGCATATTATATTATACCTCTTCACTCTCAGAAAAGTTAGTAATATAATAGGAAAAAGTGAAGAAATGCAATATACTAAAAATTTAATTGAAGGATTTGAGAGTACAAATAGTTTAAAATGTGTTTTGAATTCTTAGAAACAATAACCTGATAAATGTATTTAAAGCATACTACCCCTTATTTATGTCACTTGCTTGACCGTTTTATATTATCTTTGGGGTTGATCGATTTGAATTACTTTGTCAACATTTTTTTATCTTCAATTTAGTAATATATATTTTTCCAATTTCAGACTTCATTTATACATTTTAATTTTTTTTGTAAATATTTTATCTGATTGTTAATTGTTAGTATTTTAATAAAAAAAATTAAAAATTTATAAATAAATATTGGGATCAATTGTAAGGGACTGTTTCGTTTAAACAACTTTTAGATTTTGAGTCATAATATGTATAATCTATTGTTTAAAAATCTTTATCATCCTGATAATTTTTTACGAATTGAATCAGATTAATCAAAATCTAATGGAACTTGGATCCTCACAATATATACCAAAAATAAATTTTATCCAATTACAAATGTGAGACACTACATCTGTAAATTTCATTCGTTGCAAATCAAACTTGAGAACTTTTGGTCATAATATTTTTGCATGAGACCATTTGATCTAAACATTATTTGATTTTAACCTAGTTTAACTCTCGTTAGTGCATATAAATCAAAGAAACCTTGGCATGTAAATTCTTGAGAGGTCAATAGTTTGTGTGTAGAAAGAAACCTATATACATCGAGTAAGGACGGTAGCCATCACCCAACAACACTAGCAGCTAAAGGAAATTGCGTGTGTGCTGGACCTAGCTAGAGGCAGTGGGGCATACGAAGGAAAAGGACCAAGAAGAGAAAAAGGGAGACCAAAAACAAATACTAGCTAGCATAGAAGAGGACGTTATCAGAACTGTACCTCACCTTTAAACAAGAAACATCACTCGAGGATATCTATATACATACATGCAGCATCATCAGTTGCACCGACAGTTACTGTAACATAAACATAACGTAACATGTTGATGTTAGAATATCATCAATAATAAAACATCTTGTAAGAGAAATAAATATGTAGTTGTTATTTACCATTATGGAAGATCAATCTTGTTCATGTTGTGTCCATTGTTTTTCAAAGATATTGTGTGGCCAAGTCAGATCGATGGCTACTACTAGTGGACAGTGGCTGTTGGTTACACCAAGAATCAAGAATAATTGATGCTCATTTTTAATGTCAAGGCATTTTATGAGATTTTAAGTGTATTTTTTTTTCCACTACATCAAGTCATTAAACCTCAACACCGTAAGAAAAGAGATCAGATAGAAGTTCGATCTCTAATCTTCTAAATATTCAATAATATTTATGAGGAAAAAATTTTATAAATAGAACCCATCAAAACATCAATAACAAATACTAAAATACTCAACCACACCTAATTTTGATTTCTTTCTTTTTTTCCCCTTTTTTTATCACTTCTTTTCATGTCCCACTTTAATTTTTTTATAGCTGAACGGAGAGATAAAAATCAAAATTTTTTTTTTGATATATTGAAAAAAAGTTATCCGACCAAACTATTCAACTTTTAGCATCCCACAATACTAATTATACGGTATTGGTAGTTTTTTTTTTTAAATCGATGAATTATTCCCATTATATTTCTCCATTCCTTCAAATTTTTTCTCTGCTTGACTATAACTAATTATTAACATGTATGCAGTGGTTTAATAGTTATTTTCTCTAATAGCATAATAAAGTGTGGGATTTTTGAAATTAATTTTTATAGAATTAATTTTTTTTATTGTAGTACTAACATTTAAAATTTTCAAAATTTTTTATTAATAAAAATATATAAATTCAGTAAAAATGGAATAGGGAAAGAATGATGGGCTGTTTAGGGTTAAAGTTTATGGGCCAAGAAGAATTAAAGGCCCAACTAAGGAACTTTTCAAAGTCCAGTTATTATAGAGATTCCTCACAAATCCACTTGAGCCATGTTTTCAAAAGCCCAGTCACATTGAAGGCAAAGAGGAGGGCTTCTGTAGCTGTAGTCTGTATGTTGGCTGAGATTTGATCAGGCTGATAACACTGTTTCATTCATGTATAACCAAGCCCATACAATGTTTTTGTCCTACAAAACAGGCAGGGGCAGGTCTCGGGAAGTTTGCACTGTGTAGATGTTCTTAATCTCATATGCACATGATATATGCATAAACATAGATCACAGCAAATTTCAGTATTCTACCTGAATGAGGCTTGCAATACATCAACCAATCAACTCAATATTACATGAATATAAATAATATTCAAACTCATATCATGCATATTCAATTAAGTTGTACTCAAGAAACAAAACTCTCCGTACGTGCGTGCGTACCTACATACATTTTTAGGTCAGCATAAAATAAATACAAACTCGGGGAACTAATGATTAAACTGTTAAACTGGACCCCCTCGCATTTTACTCTAATTGCATGTTGGATCCCCTCAAGTTTTTGTTTTCAATGTGGAACTTTAACTTTGTAAATTAAGAATATATTAGACCTTTACTTAGTACAATTAAATTTTGTAATTTTTTTTAGTATAATTAAGTTCTATAGATTAATAAAAAGTTAATTTTAAGGGTTATTAACAAACAAAATTAATAATTTTTTTAAAAATATATATACCATAATTATAAAGTTTTAAAAGTTTTTAAACCTATAAAATATATATTTTTATTTTTTTCTTAAATTTTAAAAACTTTACAATTAAGTGATATATATTTTAAAAAATGACCAATTTTATTCATTAATGTAAATAGAAAATTAATAATTGATCTAAAATTTAATTTTAACAATTGAATAAAAAAATTTATTTATCAATTATTATGTAGGTTTAAAAATTTAAATTAATTAGTAAAATTTAAAAAAATTTTAGTCAACAATTAAAATTAAATTTTTGGGTTAATTATAAATTTGCTATTTATATTAATGAATAAAATTGGTCATTTATTTGAAATATATATCACTTAATTGAAAAGTTTTTTAAATTCAAGAAAAAATTAGAAAAATATATTTTATAGGTTTAGAAACTTTTAAAACTTTATATTTATGTTATATATATATTTTAAAAAATATTTATCAATTTTTTTGTTAATAACTTTTAAAATTAATTTTTTTATTAATCTATAGGATTTAATTGTACTAAAAAAAGTTATAAGACTTAATTATAGTCATTAAAGGTCTAATATAGTCTTAATTTACAAAATTGAAGTTTCACATTAGAAACAAAAACTTCAAAGACTTTAAAATGCAATTAGGGTAAAATGTGAGAATCTAATTTGCCTTTTTACCGAGAACTAATTGTATGATAACCACCCATGAAAGCACACAAATGAAAGGCTCTACCAGCACAAGGTCCAGAGTGGAGTACTGGCAAGAAGGGGAACTCTGTCAGTTCTAAAGAAAGTTACGTTTTTTTAATTAAGTCCTACAAGAAAAAAAATTTACAATTAAATCCTAAAATTGATTAAAAAGATCTCCGTTAGTCCTAGACCGTTAAACCTAACTTAACTTGATGACATGGCGGTGATGTAAGACATCTGCTGCAGCCACCTAATCTTCTCTTTTTGGCATACAGGACCTACCATCTTGTATCCCAAAATTACCCAAATTCTTTCCCTTCTGAATCCTTACATTCACCACTTCCAGCATCACCGCCACACCCACCGCTGCCTCCACCACAACTTCCACCATAACTCAGTTCCGCTCTCCAAAATTTCAACATTCTTCACCACAATACTTCCATTGCCACCTTGAAATGTGAAGTGTGCATACATACCATAATACAAAAGTGTCAAAACAGAACAAGCAATTCGTCAAAAAAAAAAAAAAAAAAAAAACAGAACAAGCAATTTGAAACAGCTTTCAAAACTTTCTTCCAACAATATAAATAACCCAAGCAAAACAATGACTACGAAATAAAAGAGAAAGCATAGATTCATTTGATCAAAAGAGGACTTTTTTTCAATGCCCCCACAACAGCATTGTATGTAGGTGTCTTGAGCAAATCCACTAACCTTCATTTTATCAAACACGTCCTGTGCGCTCTGCACCTGTCTCGACTTGCTCAAAGTATCCAGCAATCTATTAAAATCCATTGATTCAATCTTCAATCCACACTTATCGATTTTCTCAAATGTATCTACTGCCTCTTTAACTCTCCTTGATCTTTCATCGTGTACAAATATAATAGATTGAACAATCATGTTTAGCTACCTGAATGGAGTCGGAGGCACCGGAAGATGACGCTTTAGCACCATTTCTATGTCCTTCCAAAATAGCATGAACATTAACATAACTGACCATATGAGTCTGTAAAACCAATTTGCAACACAAAATTACAAGTAATGCAATTAAACAACACCCACTAACAACTAAATTAAAATAAATTTACAAACATAGAATATAATTAATAATAAATGAGCCCATAAACCGTACCTCATCTGCAGTATAATCAGTTTCGGTAGTACCATCCATCTCAGTTGTAGCTCCATACCAAGTAAACACTTGCCAAATCAAAACAAGACAAAAAGCTGCTAATTTTTAGCAATCAGATTGAATGATTTGAGCAATTAATTATTTGCTTGTGAAGAGAAAAAAAGGTTGGGAATTGATAAATGATTACAGTGAACTTTAAGCGAGGAGGAAAGGTGAGCCACATTTCAAGAGGTAACTCTGTACTAAAGATCTCAGTTGTGCCATTCAGCAGTCTCTAATTTCACTTGCTTAGTAGTTGATGATGGCAGTGCTGATGCTGCTGAGCCTGTAATGGCCGCCGTGGGTGGACTACCATAGGACATTGTCATGATTTTACAATCTTGAGAACTGAAATTGGGATTTAAGAAATGAAGAAAAGGGTTTGGGGTTGTGGCTGGCCTTATTAGAAAATAAACAGGGGCGTTTCAGTTGGTGTAATAAACAATTTGGCATTACCAAGAAAGAAAGAAAGGGAATTGAAGATTTGAACATGGCACAGGGTACGAGTAGTCAGCGGTTCAAGTAATATTTGATAATATTTGAATTAAAGTGCAGGCCAAATAATTCTAAGAACGGTGAATCATAGAATCTTAGTCAAATGATTCTCACAAATCAATACAAGTGCAAGCCACAAGGCAGAGAGCGGAGACAGCCTCGGAGGCCGTCTGGACGCAGCGGAGGAAGGGAGAAACAAAGACGCGGTGGATGGGAAAGGCGAGAGAAGATTTGAAGGTCCCGACGGTGCAAAAAGCCCTAATTGATGTCGTCCTGTTGCTGCTGCTGCTTCGTTGTTGATGTTGTTGGCAGTGGTGAAGGTGACGATTGCGAAGAGAAAGGGCAATTTTGGGATACAAAATGGTAGGTCCTGTATGCTAAAAAGAGAAGATTAAGTGGCTGCTGCTTACGTGGTAAGAAGTTGTCCAATATAATCGATATGTCATCAAATTCTATTAAGTTTAACAGTTTAGAATTAACGAAGAGCTTTTTAATCAGTTTTAAAATGTAATTATAATTTTTTTTATAGAATTTAATTAAAAAAATTTGAATTTTTTTAAAACTGATAGAGCTGTTATCCCTTAAACATATGATGAAGGCACATGATAACAAAATAATATGAATAAAGACCTAAGGAGCACCAAGACAAGAATGAGAACATAGAAAATGTAGATACCAATAAAAAAAAAATAACTTTTTTTTTAAAAGCAGGATACGAAGACTGTGATCAACTTACGAATGTTAAAATTATAAGGGTCAATTTATAAACATAAAAATTATAGAGGTTACTTTATTTTTATAAAAAATTATGAAGTTGATTTAAAATAAATTATAAATTAAATTAAATTAAAAATATATTTTTCATGATTAATTGTATTTTTTATCAATAAAAATAATTTTAAAAAATAAGCAAGAGAAAACATGATAACCATATTTATAAAAATTTCTAAAATACTCACTTTTTAAATCAAAATTTTAACAAAATATCTTTTTTTTATCAAATATTATGCGTGTGTTTAACTTTTATAAAAAATTACACGCTTTGCCCACTTTTCTGTCTCCTACGTAAGTTGCGTTTCTTTACTTTTTTTTTTTTTTATTTTTTTTAATTTCTGGACAGCTTCTTCTTCCTCTTTGCTTTTTTTTTTTTAGCTGTGCCTTCATGCCTGATCAGATCCCCTTGCAAGAGTATTCTTCTTCTTTCCTTGCGAGCGTCTTTTCTCATCTAGCACACGCCTTCTTGTCTCGCATTTTTATACGGATCCACCCTTAAACCCTTCACTCCTGTAGCACATCAATTGATCAAATTCTGCAATTGTAGCAATCGGACTACAATGGCGAAGTGCTTGATTGCAACTTTTAATCGCGTTCTTGTGGAGAAGATCGTCCCTCCGACAAACACCACCGTTGTAATTCTCCTTCCAGAGTCATCCACCAAGGTTTTTTTTCTTGAATTTTTGGGTATTTCTTGATTTGGGTTTTTGAACTTTGTTTGAAGTTGATTTCCTTACTAGTAAAATTGATGCTTGCAATCGAATAGACTAGTTTCGAATAAGAAATCTGGAATTTTTTCTGTGCATAAATTTGTTATGCTCTTGCCTTTCACCAGCAATTTTTTTCTGCTTGATTTTTGTTAGTACTATTAGTTTTAGGGTTCTTTCCGAGTTATAATTTCATGAAGAATTGTGGGTATCATGATAAATGGTTCATTGTCTGCATTTAGGTTGCTGTTGAAGAAAGTGCAGATATATATGCAGATCTTTTATTTTTATTTTTAAATCTTGCGTTTCATTTACTTGGATATGAAGGGCTAGAAGTCATTAACCCTGAAGGAAGCAATGATGATGCCAAAGAAGAAGCAAAAGGAGGAAGATGGAAACATGAGGTACACTATATAACCTGTCTGCTATATTTTGTGTGGTTTTGAAATTAAAGAATAGAGGAAGTTATCCTGGATGTGTCATTTACGATCATCATGTTCATTGGATATATAGCCTATATAGGCCTTTGCAGATTATGTGTTGTCACCTTTCACCTTATTCAATTTTCTCTTGTTAATTCTTAGGCAAATGGATTCATTTGAGCCAGCTCCAAATGGATCACATGAGGGAAATGGGTCACAAGAAGCCTTGCTACCACCTGCGCCTGTTGTTCCACCATGTATGGTTCAACTGCAAGCTAAATCTGAACCAGTCAAGAAAAAGATTGTAAGGGTTCCAATGGCTAAGTGTGGCCTTGGATCCAAACGCCAAAAGATGCAACTCCGAACCAGTCACTTTAAAGTTAATGTTAACAAAGTTGATGATTACTTCTTCCATTATTATAAAGAATCTTTTTTTTTGTTAATGTTAATTATAAAGAATCTAATGATTAAATGAAATTATTATTTTTTGTAATTCAATTGTAATTTTTTTAACAATGTTGTGTACGAATTAATATATATTGTCCAATTGTGTTAAAAATTAACAAAAATTATTGATTAAAATTTATATCATTTATAAAATTTATAAATTCTATCACATTATATTTTATTTTGTAATTAAAATTTATATTTGTCAATTGTGTTAACAAAAATTATTAACAAAAATTATTAATTAAAAACAAGTATATGATATTGTTTGTTGAAATAGGTTGTTGAAAATGCAAAATATGTGACATATTCATTATTCAATTAACAATATTTTTGAATATTATTCGTATATGTTGAAAGTGTAAAACAAGTGTATATCATTATTCAATATTTTTTAATATTATCGAACTATTTTCTGAATCTTATTCATATATGTTAATCATGCAAAACATGTTTCATATCATTATACAATATTTTTTAATATTATCCGAATATTTTCTGAATCTTATTTTTATATGTTTAACATGTAAAACATGTGTCATATTCATTATTCAACATTTTTTAATATTATCCGTATATTTTCAGAAATTTATTCGTATATGTTGAAAATGCAAAATAAATCTCATATTCATTATTCAGTTTTATACATATTTTCGAAATCTTATTTTTATATGTTGAAAATGCAAAATAGGTGTCATATTCATTATTCAGTTATATACATTTTTGAATATAATACGTATATTTGCAGAATTTTATTCGTATATGTTGAAAATGCAAAACAAGTATATCCATTATTCAGTTATATACATTTTTGAATATTATCTGTATATTTTTAAAATCTTATTCATATATGATACATAAAAAGTATATGATCTGAATATAATAAGTATCTGAAACTCAAAAAGAGTATCTAAAAGTAAGAACAGTATCTGAAATTGAAAACAGTATCTCAAACTCATAAAAACAATATCTGAATATGATAATTTCAGTAAGTATATAT
>CATIWM010147128.1:0-50924 GCA_949671775.1 Mallotus repandus
TCATTTTTATATTTTTAATAGATTTCACGAAATGTATTATTAGTAATTTTTATTTTTATTTTATTTATTTATTATTTTTATTAAACCGACCAAACCGATAATCCAAATCAAATCCAAAAATCATTGATTTGGAATTTTGGATAATTTTTAATGATACTTGGTTTGGTTAAGACTTAAGGGTTCTCATATTTGAAAACCGACTTTATTGGCTCGGTTAGAAATTTATACTTTAAACCGATCAAATCGAACCATGAATACCCCTAATATAAGGCAACAATAATTATTTGTACTAAAAGAAGAGATTTTGTGGCAAAAAATTTTTTTTTAAAGATGACAAAAGATGAAACATTTGTAGGAGGAAATGAAACATTATGCTTTTTGACTATCATATAGTCATATATGATAGAGAACAATTATTTGTATGTCTATATACTTATTTTTTTTTCAATAATAGAGAAGAGAAGCTTATAATTTATTTGCACCTCCTGCAACCTATATGCACCATTCTCATGAAGATGAAAGTGCATCTTCTTTTATATCTCATAGGCACTTTTTTTGGCATTGATGTTATTTTATATATGTTATCTTTTCAATATTTCTTTTATTTTGTACTTTTTATAAACTTTGTGGTATTGTGTGTATAGTTATGATGTGAAATAATATATTAGTTAATAGATTTATAGTAGTATATGTATAATTATCATGTGAAACAATATAAATAATGTTTGTTGTATTGTAGTTATGCTTATTAAAGTGTTGTATGCTTATTTTTTCATGAACACCTTCACAATATATTGATTCCAAACATTTTACATTTTTTCAAAAAATATTTTCGGCTCGGTAGGCCGTTACAGTTATTTATCACCGCGATAGGTCTGTTACCGTTACCGTTACACGCAACCGCGATTGCGGCCATTACCGTTATTTGAATCCTTGCTCCCCTCAACTATTTTTTTTAGGATTCAGGGAGTCTACTATTAGTTCTCCATCTCTTCACTGGACTCATTCTTCACCAGCTGCTTTATGTATGTTATTATAAAGTTACTATTATTTGTGGAATAATTTGTTAGTAAATCTAGACACTGTAATAATTTGTTAGTAAATCTAGATACCGTAGTAGTAGTGTTAGAGGATTTTTCATTATGGTAACTATATTGATATTTGTATTGTAATGTGTATTTTATATATACTTGAGTTTGAGATGTAGGTGACTTTGATAATATTGGAGTAGTGGTGTTTGGAGTATATTATTGGAAGTGTTATTTGTTTTTCACAGGTTTGGCTTTGTTCCCATTACAGAGGAAACTCTGCCGGATTTTTGTTAAAATTTTTAAAAGTGGTTAATTTTTTTGATAAATTTCTTAAGGCTTACTATGGGTTTCGGATGCTTCTTACTTTTCCATTTCCTAGTGCCAGTCACGTACCCCTTTGGATTCAGGTCGTGACATATATAATCAAGCATTCATTGTATTTTAGGCTATAATGGGTTACATGTAAACGTTATAAATAAATTAGGATGACCATAAAATTTACAGATAGCCATAGCATCATGATAATGCTCTATTACATATCACGGGTTGCCCGTATAAGTCGATGGTAATATTATTATCAATTTACCAACATCATTAGATTTTTGAACACCATGGTGAATAGCATTTTTAATTCCAACAGTCCTTAGAATATAATCTAATTGTTCTTCTTCAACACATGAAAATGCAACAACAATAAACTGTTGGAATAAGCGACCACTGCGTAAAAGAGTTGTACCTTCGTTTAATTTCTGTTGCACTTTATACGTGTCATACCTCGTTTCACATAGCCAGAGATGGACATTTAAAACCAACAATTAACAAACTATTTAATTTAGTTTAAATATATTATAAATATCGTTATATTTGGAAAAGGAATTTAAATTAATCTCTTTTAAAAGTTTAATCTTGTTCATATATTACAATTAAAGATACAGATTTTTTTTAAAAAATTTTTGTATATATGAATAATAAAATACTATTTATGAATAGTAAAATATGTATACAATAATCAGATAATATAGAAAATTTCATCATCATTTTATAGAAAATTAAAATGATATTACTCTTTATAACTAGAAACATAGTAGTGAAAATATCATTAAGATAATATCAAACATATTTCTAAAATGTTATATTAAATATAACTCAGCCATCATTATTTAACTTAAAAATACTCTTTTACAACACTTATAAAAATAACACCAAAAATAAAAAAAATACAAGGCTTCATTGACAAAGATGTTGGCCAACCTTATTTTGAAACTTCTATCTACATTCACTCAACTCTGTTCACCAACTATCAAGCCCTGCTATCTGTAAATATTTTTAAAACAGAGTAAAGTGAGTACAAAAATACTTAGTGATTAGATATATCAAGCAGAAAATAATTGGGTTAAACCAAACACATTTTACTTCTTAAATGCTAATTATAGAGTATTTAAAAATCATATTACAATCCACTTAAGACATCAAATCATCTCTTACTTTCAAACTTGTGCAAAGCATAGCCAAGTAAAACACATGTCTTTTTAAACATCATTACAACATTTCACATGTATTAACCATCCCTATAATAAGTATCACAACTTGGCCATAACATACATGCCATCATAAACTTATTCTCTAGGCACACTTGAAGGCTAATCCTTCGACTACATTAGCACAGAACGACCCTTCTACCTTCACCGTCCTGTAATAAAGTGCCATGTTGTTTATTGCACAACAACAACCATAAAAAATCTCAAATGTGCATATATCACCTCAACACATTCGCACATCACATATAGGGTGGTAATACACAAATCAAATACCATTTCTACCAAATAATCAATCAAACAATATTATCATATTTATGGTTCAATAACCATTCAAAATCAAACAATCTTCATCATGATTTAAAGAAGTGAAATCAGGTTGAGAATAAGCTCATGTTAATCACCAAGTAACTAAAATAGCTTCAAATTAATATACTTAACTTGCACAATTGAAACTATTATTGTTTCAAAACTTAAATACTTCAAGTAATCCAAGTAGTAACCAAACTAAATTGAAAACATCCCTTACACCTCATTTCAGATTCAAAAACATCATTAAAGCTCTTTCTCTTGCTATTATAAAAAAAGTTTAAAGGCTTGAAAATCTACTCACCAATATAGCCTATAAACACGCAAACTCGGTTAACCGAATTTGCTTAACTTGCACCTGCATTTCCCTTGCCTTTTTCAGCACCTAAAAAATACAATTTCATTTATAAATCATCAATAACAAAAATACACGAAGAAACGAAGTCGAAATATAAAAGCATGCAAGCCGTTAAGACACCAGGTGTGAAAAATATGGAAAAGATGAAGAATGCATAATGGAAACAACAATAAACAATTAGGTAAAATTAAATAGGCCTTAATAAAAATGCCAAATGGATCTTTTTTTGGCGGTAGATTTTGAACTGGGCAGTGCAAGAAATTAAAAAGGAACAAAAAACAGAAGTAATCAGTACATGGGTACTCAATTAATTGGCTGAACTAACAAAAAAAAAACATTAATATGCAAATATTTGGTTCAAAAATCCAAAAATCAAAGGGCAAAAACATAGAGAAAAGTAAGGGAAGCGAAGGGAAAAGAGTCATAGAACAAAAGATAAAAATCTAATGACCATAAACACACACATCCAAACATTGACATCAAGGAATGTCAGGCAAACTAAACATTCAAGACGCTGAGTCAGACACACCAAATGAAAAGCAAATCAAATAATAGAGACATGCAAGGAGCAAGAACAAAAAAATAGAAATTTAATTGCATGCAAAAAGGATATTGTGAACATCACAAAGCCAACCATCCCGGTTCATTTTTTCTTCAAAAAAATCTTCGTTGAATAGCTTAGCTCTAAGGCAGCTGGTATTGTTGAACTCATGGCACATCTAAGCAAGAATTTTCAATTACTCTATCTACTGGGCAAGCATATAGCAACCAAAGGTTCCAAGAGAAGGAAATTGCTAAACCAGTCAAAGAATTACCATAGAAGGATTAAAAGGCCAATAAAAGGTCATGACTAATAAGAGGGTATGGTATTTTTCTAAAAAAACAGGGCTTAAGATATGGAGAAATAAAAGGCGAATGGGAAGATGAACAAAAAATAAAACTAAAATCGCCCACGGTAGACTCTAAAGAAAGCAATTCTAGAAGGAATGAAGAACAAAAATGGGGAGAAGAGAATAGAAATGGAATCATTTTTGAAGAAAAAAAAAGAGAAGAGAATAAAAAGGGGCAGCTGTGGTATGTGAGAATGACAGAGAAGAAAGGGCTCTTCATAGGGTTAACAAAGGAGCAAAATAAATTGACAAAAAAACTAGCAATACAACAACATTTTTGAAGAAGGACAAAGGAGTGCTAATGGTTAAAAAGTAAAAAAAAAAAAGAATGAGAATCTGCGCAATTCTTATGAATCTAATAAGCACATGTGAAGCTGTCAAGGAACGGTGCCGTTTTAGGATGAGCTCTTGTAGACCGAGAAAAAAAATAGTGCAAAAGGAGTGGCAAGTCAGTAAATTGTGTACAAATTAAAGGCATCAATTTCACTATAACTGTACAGTGAAATTGATGTTTGAAAATTTACCTCTTATTTAGTTCAATTTCACTAAGAAATTCATTTCATTTCTAAATAAGTTCTAAATTAAATTCATCTGCAAATAAATTTTTGTTCGGCTTAAATGAATATTCTATGAAATGAATGCATTTGGAAATTCTAAGAATTTGGTTTAGTAATAAGTAATTTAGTAAAACTAAAAAGTTAGAATTAGAAATGAATTCTACAAACTTTTTCATTTGAATTAAACACTTTCACTATTCGTACATAAATTTCATAAAATTTTGTGGAAACCCTTTATACCAATTACAATCAAAATTATGATTTTCAATATAAAATAATATTTTTGATAAAAAAAGAAAAAAGGTACATGATAAGAACAACAGAAATAATAATACAATTAAGAAGTATCAAAATAAAATCTCACTCGAATGTGAAATTTCTTATTATTGTTCTTCAATTGCATGCACAAAACTTTTTTAATTTGCAACTTGATGATATATACATTCCACCCAATGATTTTGTTTAGTCATAAAATTTTTGGTCTTTAAATGGTTCAACTTGCATAAATATTAATACAAATTTTACAACAGGAGATACAAACTTTGTAAAGGAAAACAATTACCCATTAAGGATATTAAGAACTTTATGAAGGAAAATTGAAAAATTCTAATAAAAAAAAAACAGTTCAAAGATTTGAATGCATTCAATATGAAGAAAAGAAATAAATCTAAGAAAATAAAAAATGATAATATAATTGGTGGTGGCCAATACAATTTTTTTTTATAAAAAATTAAGAAGTAAGAAAAAAGGAAATAAAAGGTAGATAGAATTTTCACTTTTAATTAAATTTAAAATAATTAAAAAATAAAATAAATAAAACTGTTTTGTTTTATTAAAAAAATAAAAGAATTAAAATGTTAGCTGTAATAAAATAGATGAAATAAAATATTTTAATTATTAAGATATTAATAAAAAAAATTCAACAAAAATATCAAAGTGTTGATAAAATTAAAAAGTTTTTATACTCCATTTTTACTATAATGAGATAGCTATCGATAGTGCTATAGTACCATTGTCCCCATTGTGCTACAGTACTTTTTTCTCCTTTGTGTCCAGCCTTGATTCAGACCTGAAACCTCACATCCTCCTCTTAATATCTCTCTATTTTCCTCCTTTTCTTCCTTGTACAATGAGCATTTTATCCTGGAATTGCCAAGGATTTGGTAACGCACTAACTGTTAAAGCCCTAAAAATTTCAATTAGGAAATACAAACCAAACCTGATCTTTCTAATTAAGACAAAATACAAACCTCCTACATGGAATCTCTCCGATCTCATCTTGGATATGGGCAGGCGGTATATGTTGAACCTAATGGTGCAGCAGGTGGCTTGGCTTTGTGGTGGAATGATGAGTGGGGAGTTAAAATACAGAGCATGTACAAACACTTCATAAATGCTAAAATTGAGCATGATGGTTTCTTGTTCTTTACTGGTGTGTATAGAGTCCAAAGCAAGAGAACAAAATAGAAGTTTGGGAATGCATCTCTTCGCTACATCATGACACTGATCAACCTTGGCTCCTTATAGGAGATTTTAACTCTTGCTATACCCACATGAGAAGCGGGGCGAGCACATCTTGACTACAGGTCTGTTAAAACCCTTTAGCCTTTTCATTAATAATTGCAATCTTGTGGATCTTGGTTTTGTGGGTAAACCCTTCACCTGGCATAACAAACAAGTTGGAGATCGGAACATTCAAGCTAGATTAGACCGTGCTCTAGCTCATGCAAATTAAAGGTTACTATATAGTTTCTCACAAGTCATTCATGAGTCTTACCTAGGCTCTGATCATAGACAACTTGTTCTCCTCTTGGATTTTAAAGCCCCAATGGCAAATAGAAGATTCAAATATGAGGCTAAATGGGATTTAGATCCCGATTGGGTAGCTCTTATTAGTAAAGTCTAGGTTAGTAGCAGGGTTCAACACTTTCCAAGCAAAGATGTTGGAGCTTAGAACTGATATGATAAAATGGTCAAAGAAGATAGGCAACAAAGTTTTAGATAAAATCAATTCTTTAGAAGCAATGAGAGAAGAGCTTCTGAATAGTAATTTCACTGATCTTAGTAAACAAAAAGAGAAGCTTCTCAATGCCGAAATTCAGAGATTGTATAATCAATAAGAGATTAATTGGCAGCAACAATCTCATATCCAATGGTTGACACATGGAGACAAAAATTTGAAATCTTTTCATTTAATAACTGTTTAAAGGAGGCAAATGAATCAATTGAGACGTATTAAAAAGAAGACGGCACTTGGTTAACCTCTCAAGAAGACATCACTCAAGCAACTCTAGATCACTTCCAAGGTGTTTACATGAATGAAGATATCTCAAACCACGAACAAGCTCTTCAATGGATCCCCCATCTTGTATCAGATGAAATAAATCAGTTCTTAACAAAAGAGGTTACAATTCAAGAGATCCAAGTGGCTACTTTTTCTATGGGGAAACTAAAATCCCCAGGCCCCGATGGCTTCTCGGGGCCTTCTATCAAGCTCACTGGAATACAATCAAGGATGACATTGTTGGCTTGGTAAAGGACTTCTTCTCTACCGGGAGACTGCCAAATTATTTAAATTAAACAACTATTGCTTTAGTGCCGAAGACAAAACATCCCCAATCCTTATATGAGTTCAGGCCAATCAGCTGTTGCAACTATAACTATAAGATCATCTCAAAAATTTTAGCCAACAGACTGAAAGCTTTGCTACCAATTATCATTACTCAGAACCTGAGTGGTTTTGTGCAGGGTTGAAGCATACAAGATAACATTATAATCACTCACGAAGTCATGCACACTTTCAGGTAAAGATTTAAAGGTAAACGGAATTTTTTTGCTCTTAAACTTTGACTTCTCAAAAGCATTTGACAAGGTAAATTGGGAATTCTTTTTGTTGTTCTTCAAAGACTTGGCTTTAACCACACTTGGAGTGGATTAAGGAGTGTGTCACTTCAATCACATGCTCTATTGCTATTAATGGGCAGAGTACATTTTTTTTGCCGACGATTCTATTATTTTTAGGGAAGGAAGTGCTGATGATGCCATAGCCATTAAAAGTATCTTGACTGCATACTTCAAAGCTTCAGGTCAGAGTACTAGCACCTGGAATACAGATAAGCTCTGAAGTATTTTCTCGGCAGAAGAACAGCAAAAAATGCTTCGCATCCCCATTTCCATCAATCAAAACCCTGACAAAATCATCTGGCATCACACAAAAAATGGTTCTTTCTCTGTAAAGTCAGCATATCGCCTCCTTAAACAGATGCAAACTTCGTTAGCTTTAACTGCCTCCTCTTCGTCTTCTTTTAGCAACCAAGGACATCTATGGAAATCAATTTGGTTTCTTACTTGGCCTCCAAAAATTAAAATGTTCATTTGGAGATGCTGTAAAAATGGCATTCCTATAGGTGAAGCTCTTCACAAAAGGTACCTCCCTGATAAACAATCTTGTCCGAGATGTTCTACTCACTGTGAAACAACAGAGCACCTTCTCTTCTTTTGTGATCATTCGAGACTGATATGGCATGCATCTCAACTTGGTTATTTTCCTAACTCGACCGGTTTTGGAAGCTTTTCCCAATGGTGGAAGAAAATAACTTCTATGCTTGAAGAAAATAACTTCTATGCTTGAAGAAGAAGGTCTTGAGGAACTTCTTAATCTTATTGCTAGGGTGTGCTGGTTCATTTGGAAAGCTCGCAATGCTGTAATCTTCAAAGCAAATTAGAGGATCCTTCTCAAACTATCCACAAAATCAACTCTTGGTGGATGTCCCTATCTCTATTACATCAGAGCACAATAACTACTGCCTCTCCGATCCTAACCTCTGCAATTGTCTTTACTCATTGGACTCCTCCTGTAAGAGGCTCTTACAAAGTGAACTGCGATGCCTCCTACAATCAACACTCCTCATGCTGTCAATGGGCAATCATACTTGGAGACCATTCTAGTGGCATTATTCATATCTCAACTGGGAAATCAAATCCCATTCTGCTTTACAAGCGGAACTTCAAGCTATTAGAGAAGCATGCAAATTCGCTTTAATGCATAATAGCATTCCTATTAATATAGAATCAGACTGCAAGACTACAGTTCACCTCCTGTCTTCTCCGCAAAACTCCTTCCTGTGGGAAGTCGAAGCTCTTGCAACTGACATCATAAAAATAAGAAACTTGAGTAACTTTAGGCTTCATTTTATTGCTAGAGCAGCAAACAAAGCCGCTGATTGCTTATCAAAGCAAGAACATACCTTGCTCCTACCTTGTAATTCGTTTAATGTCAGTTCTGAGTTTCCAAATATTCTAAGCTCATATATGCATTGTATTCTCTCTACTAAATAGCAATGAATGCTTGTTCAAAAAAAAAAAAATTTATGTAAATATTCAATTTTCAAATAAAATAAAAAAGAATGTAAATTAAGTCAAATCCATTAAAAAAATGTCATTTGGTCTAGAATTTACCACAAAAACTAATGAAGATAGGTAATCACATAATTATGGGAAATTGTTGTAACCCAAGGAGCTCAACCATTAGGCGATCCTTCTTTTCTACATCATGTGAACTAAATATTGATGAATTGGAGAATAAAAAGTGATTTTCGCTTTTAAATCGACTACAATAAAATTAAAGCTCTACACTTGAACGTACCCTTAAAGAAGAGATATCACTTAATACTCCTTCAGTGACTACCTTTATTATTTTTAATGCATTGACTTTATTTTTTAAATTTTATTGTAATTTAAAATTTTTCAATTTTAAATTATACTAATTATAAGTTCCAATTCAAATCTAAGGATAGGGGCCAACATATGTTTGGTGCAATAACACAAGGTACCACTAGGTGCCTAGTGGAGTAGAGTTTGAATTCCGTTTGAATTCCACTCTCACTCCTTATCATTTCCCATATTATAGTGTTAAAAAAATGATAATAACACTTTTAGTCCTAAAAGATATATAAAAATTTCAATTGAGTCCTATAAGATAGAAATTTTTAATTAAGATTTTTTAATTAAGTGTATGACGTATCAATCACTTGATATAACTCTTTAAATAAGTTGATGACATGTCAGCCATCTTTACGATACATTAGATGCCACATTGAGCTCTTGCCATGTCATCTAAATTTTTTTTTAGTTATTTTTCTTCTTTTCTAATTTCATTTTCCTCTAGTTTCTCAGCAACTAAATATAGTAAAACCAATTCAAATTGCAAGACAAAAGAATGTAAGAAGAGGAGAAATTCGAGAGGAAAATAATAATATTGATAATAAAAAGTGATATTGGTTCTGGATTTTCCTTGAGCTTCTGAGAGTTAATTGCGGCTGCAACAGTTGTTTTTATATTTATTTTTGGTCTTTTTGGGGTTATCTCACCATACTTGCTTCATATTATAGCTTCTTGAAGATAGCTCGTACTCTTGAAGATCTTCAAATTCTCAAGTTTTTTTTTTCCTTTGTTTAATTGTTCACTTAGAAAAATTTAAAAACAATGCCAAAAGCTCTCGATAAAAGGGGTATAGTTTTATTCATTTGAATTGTGTTCCTTTGTTGATTGAAATTTAATAGACAAATTAATTTATATAAATGTGCATATTTTAATTTTGTGTGGATATGAAATTATACTAACTCTTTTTAAATTGATGTAGATGATGTTTTACATGCTACTCTAGATCTCAAATTAAACTTATCTCATATTTTGTTGTTTAAAAAGTTGGAATTCATTTTGTTCATTTGGGTCTCTTAAAATTTAAGAATTTGAAACTTCACATCATTGCAATGCTTTTGTTTGAATTTAGTTTTTGATTAAAGAAAAAGAGGAGAGTTTTTTTTTTCCTTATTTCTTAGGTTATGATTAGAAGGTTGAAGAGTGCTCCGTAAATGGAAGTGGTGGCAGCAAAGTTTAATGTTAAGAAGTAAAGGAAGAAGAAGAAGAAGAATAAGAAGAAAAGAGGAGCATAATAGTGAAGAGAACCTTCAAAAAAATTATTGTAAAGCCATCTCCGACAATGTGTCATTTACTCATTTTGCACCCATATTTCCTCTCCAATGGGGCATCAAAATCAGCTCCATTTTGCATATTCTGCAAAGTTGGCTGCATATACGCAGCCAACTTTTTTATTTTTTGCATTTCTCTTTTTTTTTTATTTCAATAACAATTATTTTTTATCATTTGTTTTAATATAATTCAAATAACTTTATTTAATTTAGTTTAAATTTATATTATATTTGTCATATTATTATCAAATGTATAGAAATTTGATTTAATTATTTTTATTTAAATAATATCAATACTGTCACTTAAAAATAATATTAATTTTTTACTTAAATAATATAAATTTTTTATTTAAATAATTTTTTACTTAAATAATATTAATATTAAATTACTTAACTAATATCAAAATTTGGATAGAAAAAATTTAACAACCATAGATTTACATTAATTTAAAAAATATATTCAAATAATAAATTTTATTATAAATAAATATATGGGTGTATATTATAAATATTGAATAAATTATGGGTGTAATATGTAAAATATTTAAATAATATAATATTAGTATTGGATAAAAATATGTGGAGAATATTTTTTTTGGAGTTGAAAATAAAGTAATGGGTGGAAGAGCAAAATTTGTTGTATTTGGATGTTTATTGTTGGAGATGGCCTAATAAGAACAAGAAGTTAAATAAGAAGAAGCAACCATTAGAGTTGATGAAAAAGAACAAAATTTTAAGAGGAAGACGAAAGAAACAGTAGCTCTAATAGATGTTTGACAAAAAAAAAAAAAAAAAATCTAATTTTAATTAGTGGAAAGATGATATTGCGATGACTCTATGTAGCAAATGGCGAATTTTGAATGTGACAAAAATGACTAACTTGTCATCAAACTGATTTAAGGAAATGTATAAAGTGAATTACTTGTCATCAACTTCTATCAGTTTTGAGAGACTAGAACCAATGCAGCAATTGTTAAAAGTTTATGTATTCAATTGAAAATTTCTATTTTATTATGCTTAATTGAAAAATTTATATTTCTGTTAAGATTGACGGTGTCATAATCCAATTATGGAACAGGGATCCATTGAACCTCTGCTTTATTTACAGATAATCGAATAATTTATGTAGTTATTTTGATGAAAAATAGTCAGAGAAATATTGGGTCATAAAGAACATACCAATGGTGCAAAAATGTGAGGGACAACATTATTGCAAATATTTTCAAAACAAGATCATCCAAATCATAACATTTGAATGAATGGCCCCCTACACTCACAATTTGAAATTATACATATATTTCCAAAAAAAAAAAAATTGAAATTATATACATAATAAATCAAAAATAAGAAATTAAAAATCAAAATCACTAATTAACTTTCTTTCGAAAAGTCCCAATCAAGACAGCATCATTTCCAAAAGTTCAAAATCAAAGACAAATAAATTATTACTAAAGTTCATCACATCAGAAGCACACATCTAATCTCCCACCTACACGTGTCACCATGACAATATTACGACATGGCAAACCTTAGTTTTCAGACACTCACGTATGAGCCAATACATAGAAACAAATCCCAACCTTAAAACTTGTTGTACTAACATTAAAATAATAATAATATTCAACAATGGAAAAATGAATTAATGTATTTCCCTCTGCTTCTCTATTTTATAGCGTTGTTTCCTTCAGAATTTGTCTCTTTCCATTTTCTGTTAATTTTCTTTTATTAATCCCAAACATTCCTCATTTATAACGAATATTAATTAGCTGACAAATAGGCACAGCTTTTTTTTTTTTTCCTACCGTTCTTGAATCAGGCCTTGTTTGGTTTCTGTTAGCATAAAAAGGATCAGACTTTTCCCAGATTCTAAATCTTCGCAACTCATCTTCTTTCTCTGTGTTTCTTCAAACCAAACGTAAGTTTGATTTATTTTTCATATACTTTTTGTTGGGTTCTTTTTGTTTTTTGGTTTTCATGTCTAAAATTTGTAAAAATCTAATCTTTAAAATAATGAAGCTTGATGGGTGAATTTGTATGTTTTTGCTCTTGGATTAGAATACGATATGAGGTGTTGCTTTGTGGTTGATATTTGTTTTTTTTATGTGTTTGTACCTGAAATTCAGCTATGAGGCTGTTCTTGTTAACTGGGTGGTTGTGGTTATGGATTTCGGTTTTTGACGTTTGGAATTAGTTGAAAAGAAAATACCTTCTCGTTGTACGAGTGCACATGTTCTGTTTGATGATTGGTTGTTCTACACGTGGATTATCATTTCATGGATGAGTTCAAAAATTTATCTTTTTTGTAATTTGATTTTTGTATCTTTCAATTTTTGCATTGTTGGCATGTCCTAGTATGAAAGTAATCATCTGTAATCTTCATTATGTACATAAGCTATGATGTATTGCATTTACTGGAAAATGTAGATGCAATTGCAACAAATGTTGGTCAAGTTTGGCATATATTTAGGTTGTTAGAGTTGTGCTGTGGGAACATTGATGAGTCTTTTTTTAACGCAGGCGATTGCTCTTCAGCTCTTTGAATTATTCTCCAAAAGCATTTTAGATCAGTTCATATTGCCACGAAGGAGTTCTTTGAGCCAACTTTAAAAATTTCAAGCTTGATGAGCGACTGGAACAGCTTTTGCTCGCTGGGTTTCATCTTGTACACTTGTGACTAGAATCAGAAGATTTGGACTATAATGCGTATCCCCATCCGCAGGTATGGTCAATGGTAGTAATGGTTTATCCTATTTCCGTCTTTCACGTTTTATCCTTTGATTTTTTCCTCTTTTGAGCAGCAGTGTATATACAAGAAAACCTAGTGAGACAATGAGGCTTTTCATGACAACTTTTGTTGGACTTATTTTTGGCTTCTTTTTAGGGATATCATTTCCAACACTCTCACTAACTAAGGTAGATGCATATTTTTACTCTTTCTCTTCTAAATTATTATTTCTTTCTTCTTTGTGGTTTCATTGTCACTTAGGGTGGAAGCTTATTTTACAATTTTATAATTGACAGATGAATCTTCCATCCAGTCTATTTCCTTCCATTGATCTGACATATATTGAGGACAAGTACTCTGGTATTTCAACCCAAGCACTGTTCAATGCTTGGTCTTCTCTAAAGGGTAACAAAGGCAACTCTCAACATAGCAAGTTTAATGAAACAAAGGTATTATATAATTATTTTGCCTCGGTACAAATGCAAACCCAGATTATGTTTGAGTGCTGCAACCCAATGGGTACAGCACTATCCTTAATCATTAATTACAACAATTTCTATAAAGACAATACCCAAATTATGATTCTATTTGAACAAAGATGCAGATCTTGGTTGCAAATATAAGTAGTCTGAGTAGCAGCACTTGACAGCAGCTAATATTTATTGAGTCCATTTGAATTGAAATATCTTAGCTAGAGTATTTGTAATTCAATTCATTTAATCAATTTTTTTGCAAATCCATTTCCGGGATTGATGTTGTTGTCCTCTTTTAAATTTATTACCAACAATATTGCCCTTATAATTTTGGTTGTTGAAATTAGTTTTTCCAACCATCAGATATCCAGCAGGTAAAAAATAGTTTTTCCCATATTCTAGACATATGGAAGCATGCTCCTTTGTACCTTAAGAGCCACCAAACTGAGGATTATGTGATTCCAATAGCTGTTATGGTTGCCTTCTTGCTGTACCAAACTTTGATGGTCTGCCAGTTTCATTGTTGCTGTTAGGTTATATTTACGGAATTAGGATGGGTCAGAATCAGATCACCTTCTCTTAATCTGATTATTGCTCATTTATAGCTTTTTCCATGCACAATATGTGTTGTTATTCACTGTATCTATTATTCTGATTCAGATCTGGGTACCAACAAATCCTCGAGGAGCTGAAAGATTACCTCCGGGTATAATAGAATCTGAGTCGGATTTCTATCTCCGCCGATTGTGGGGTCTGCCTAGTGAGGTGTGCTTCTTGCAACGTAACTTGATATTGAAGATATACTATAGCTGTAACATCATGTAAGCGGAGATGAATTTAGGACTTTATTGAAGGACAAGAAGATGGTTTGAAATGTTCTGTAAAGCAGTAGAATTTGGATACCTAAAACACGTACGATACAAAAGACACCTCAAAGTAGGTTGCTAAAAGAAATAAGCACTGTTTCTTCAAGCTATCTTATCAGAAAACAACGGATTGCTAACTATTTATAGGATTTCTTTATACATCTAGTTAAACTTCAATATGACAAAAGTCTCTGATGCAGTCAAGAAAATTCAAGTTGAAGTCTCTGATGCGGTCAAGAAAATCTAAGTTGAAGGATTTACTTCCTAACTGCATAAATCTCTTAATTCATGATGTTGGTATTTTCTTCCATAAGCTGACTAGTTGGTGAATGGAGTTGATATTTGCAGGACTTATCTGTCAAACCAAAGTATCTTGTAACTTTTACTGTTGGCTATAATCAGAAGAAAAATATTGATGCAGCAGTTAAAAAAGTATCCCCCTTCCCTCTCTCTCTCTCTCTCCCCCTTGCTTGCACATTTTCTTGATTAATATTTGTTTTCACAGTTCTCAGACAATTTCACCATTTTACTGTTCCACTATGATGGCCGGACAACTGAATGGGATGAGTTTGAGTGGTCAAAACGAGCTATCCACGTGAGTGTTTCCAAGCAAACTAAGTGGTTAGAATCTAGCCCCTCTCCAGATTTTCAGTTTTCCTGAATGTTTTGCAAGTTTATATTTTCATAACTTTAATTCCATTTTCTCAAGGTGGTATGCCAAACGTTTTTTACATCCTGACATTGTTGCACCCTATGAATATATTTTTATGTGGGATGAGGATCTTGGCGTGGAGCATTTTGATGCAGAGGAGTAAGTGCTAAACATCCATCTCCTTGCTTTTGCTTATAAATACTGTTGAGATAAAATAGATGTGACATTTAATTTTATCTGCTTCAGGTACATTAAACTGGTAAGGAAACATGGTTTGGAGATTTCACAACCTGGTTTAGATCCAGAAAGAGGGACAACTTGGGCAATGACAAAGAGGAGAGATGGTTCTGAAGTTCACAAGTATCCATTTCCCTAATCTTTCTCTATTTCTTAAATAAATCTTGTCATTGTGTGCTGATTTCCTTTATATTCTGCAGGGATACTGAGGAGAAGCCTGGTTGGTGTACTGACCCGCACTTGCCACCTTGTGCAGCGTATGTGATAATTATTAAGTAAAATGTTATGTGATTAATAAGATGATTCAAAATTTACTTTCCTCCTCACTCCTGCAAATGCATTTTGAATTAAGTTCTGATACATCTTGCTTTAAATGCTTAACAAGCAGATTTGTTGAGATCATGGCAACTGTGTTTTCTCGGGATGCATGGCGTTGTGTTTGGCATATGATTCAGGTATAGATCAGAAAACTTGTAGCCAGCTTCTAAACTTTTCCACATAGCTAATCCCTTGTCATTTTACAGAATGACTTGGTTCACGGATGGGGTTTAGATTTTGCTCTGAGGAAATGTGTCGAGGTCAGTGAATGCTTTTTCCTTAATAATTTCCTATGTCACTTGTCATTCATTGCTGTCTTTGCATGGAAACAGCCAGCTCATGAGAAAATAGGCGTTGTAGATGCTCAATGGATTGTTCATCAAAGTGTTCCATCACTTGGGAACCAGGTAAATGCATGCCAGTTTTTAGCATGACTAATTGTTTGAGGTGAAATATTAATAAGTCGCCCATTTCATACTTGCACAGGGAAAAGCAGATAGCGGAAAAGCACCATGGGAAGGGGTATGTATTAAATGTGCCTATATTGATCATTGAGTTCATCCCCTTTCTCCCATCATCTTCTTGCATCTTGTAGCATCTGCAATGAATTTGCGTTCTCCATTTAATGGGAAGAGCACTAAACCTCTGATTTTCTTACAGGTGAGGGAAAGGTGTCGAAAAGAATGGGCAATGTTCCAAGATCGATTGACTAATGCGGAAAGAGCCTATTTCGAAGCAATGGGAATTGATCCTCCCAATTCAACAACTCGTTAAGAGGGATGATAATATTGTCTATAGAAATATAAATCATGTCTTGTTGTAGAGATAACCTCTGACGTTCATGCAATTTTGGCATTGATAATTTGTCCTGGATGGTTTAGCAAGGATATAATCTTTCCTGATTTCCTATTTTATTGATTATTTCAGTGTGATTTTATTTTCTTCATTCACAAATGTCATTAAAGAGCTTACTCAACGTAAAATATTTGCTCAGTGTGGCATGGTACGCATTACTAAAAACCAAAGCTGAGACATTGATTATGAGTACTGAACGTAGTGGCCGTGCCTACTTCAACATTATATTGGAACACTCGGCCATTTATGTGCTCGATTGAAAAGGCTCTGGAAATTGCATGGTATGCTGTATCTTGGTTTGTAGAATTGATTTCTGCAGTTAAAGTTAACTGTCTGAGCTTCTGGACTTTGTAATAAGAATGACCCGTTGGAAGTATCTACTAACAGCCTCCAGCAAAATAACAGGATGAAATACACGCTTTTCAAGAGAATCTGGATTTTGAGTCGCCTAAGGCTTCAGAAGTTGGAAATAATGATTTCGAAGATGTAAGAAACTGAAAGGTTTCTTGTAACTATTCGAACAAACCCCTTGGTCAATTTTATTCACCACTGTTTCTCAGACTCTAGGATTTAACATAACATTTTACTTCGCCTACATGCAAACATAGAGAATACCAGAAATTTTCTATAAAGAATTTTGAATAATATTTATCTGCTGAGCTACAGAGAGCAACTACTGAGCACCTGAGCCTTCTGTCAATCATATTTTCTTTTGAACTGTAACTGATGAGGGACATGAATGGTGTGTCATACTGACTGTCAATTGAAATGAACAGGGAGGAAATGTGTACTTTGAAAAGATGTGAACGCATGCGGACCCCCATCATGCCGGCTTCAAAACTTTTAGTAGGGGAGCGACAAATTGCTATCACTGATTAGAAATAATTTTTTGTTATTGCCTCTTCCAGCTCTTTGAACTCCCACGCATCATCTGCCAAGTATTCTCCTGCGACCAAGTAAAACATCACAGATGGTAAATAATTATTTTTTGGTAACTATTGCAGAACTTTTATCTGTTTCTATCGCAACATAAGAAATCAAGCAATTGCTGTCTTTTCCAATTTTAAATGTCCTTGCACCTAATGTCATCACTAACAATCATTCCGAGAATTGGGATTTAAGTGGCTCTCCAAATAATTCCAACTCTTTCAACCTCCTTTTTCTCTCATTTGATTGTGAAAACAGAAGCAAAACATTGTAATAGATTTCTGCACATTAAAAACATCATTGGCAATCAAGTTTGTCACCCAGAGCAGCTCAGTTTATAGACCTTATGATCTCTCTCTCTGGGTGTTTTCACATGCTATAATGAGGAGATAGACCATACACTATATGCTTTATTAACACTGGAAACTTTCAAGAATAAGGAAAAACCCTTACCAATTGAATCTCTTCGAAGAGCAGTTAAATGAGCGCAACTGCAAGTGAAAAGTTGAGTTAGAAACATTTTATCTTAAATAAAAAATGAGAATATTTTTCTACTATGTTCCGTATATCAATAAAATATTTCTGTCTTATTTGTTCCCTTCTAAAAAGTAATGTGTAAAGAAATGGAGATGCCAAAAAGAGAACTGTGACGACTGTCATTGCACTCTAGTGCACACTTCAACAGTTCAAAATTTCAGATATCAGGGTCACAATATGATCTCTGATTCATAATGTTACTGGTTTGACAATTTTGCCAACTATGGGTATATTTGAGATCCACTAGAAAGTTGGAAGCCAAAGATTGTCAATGATTTCAGGAACTCAAGACCACCAGCAACAGGATCAAATTAATGTAGCTGTCACTGAACCAAGGCAAAAATTATACCTGCCAAGAACCTTCCCAAAATCGGCACATAGAGATCGAATATATGTTCCTTTAGAGCAGACCACTCGGAAAATCAAATTTTGCCTGCAACATAAATTCAAATCAGGTTCAAATCTGCTACCAACACAGTGATCGTATCATTCAAGGACAAATCAAAGAGCATCCTTAATTTGCAGAAAAATGTTCCCACCATGAATTTTATTATTTAATGCAAAGTCTATGTAAAATGATAATATGCAAATCCAACACCTGAAGCACACTATACACTGGCAACCAGTATATTCAGCAAAAATTTGTGTTTTCCCCAGAAGAATCAGCAAATAATTAGCCACAAACTACATAATCAATAATGGCATCTAAACTGCAATCCAACATGTCTGATGAAGTGGAATCGGTTACTACTCCAACCTATTATGCATGAGGAGCAGAGTATGAATTGAACAGAAATCTGAGCAAAGCATTATCTTTGAATTTTAACATCAAACAGGCCTGGACACGCATAGAAGAACATAAGTGCATGCCAAGTATAAACCATAGCTTTACAGTAAGAGGACATATACAAGATCCCAGAATGAATCTACAAGTAAAGAAATTGAAGATAAAGCTAGTAGCTTATGCATAGGGATTTGTTTTTGCTTATATATTTTTAACAAAAAGTATATACACCTGTCTTCTAAGCTTCGCTCTATGTTGAACTGAAAAATTGAAATTTTTCTGGGCGAAAGCTCAATACTTTCTCCTCTTCTAGCTTTCTCATACATTTTTTCGCCTCCAACCTATCACAGGACAGCAAAAATCTGAGCAAACAAACTAAGAACACATTACAGGCAGTCCTTGGGAAGCAAATATGTGTGCATTTCACCATTCAGCCTGCTCTTGAGAAAAGAATCAATTCGATGCTTTTCCAAAAGTGGTCGAAAGAAGCACTTTGCTCACCATTCAAATTTTTTATTAAAAAAAAAAAACAAATGAAGCATTAAAGAGTAGGTAAAACAGCAATGCCAAAGCAGAGACTACATCTTTACTACAGAATTTTACAATGCATTGGAGAAATTTCATTTGCTCCAGAGAGTCTAAAAAAAGCATGTCAACTGAAGTTACAACAATGTGTCAAGCAAGAATTCAAAAGTCAAAACAAAGTTACATGTCCCTAGACTCACAAGCAAGCATGTGGATCTAGTAGCAAAGCTGTAAATCATTTGACAGTTATGCAATACATTCAACAATTAATAAAGTACAAGTTCTCACTTTGACAGCGGAGAACATTGGAGGAACTTGCCAAATTTCCCCAACAAAAGATGCTGCAGTTTTCCTTATGTTCTCATCTTTGATGTGCTCCCAGGGTTCACGTTGGATAACCTAAACAAGAGGAAATATCACAAGGAATTGGATAATGTATGAAACCAGATTAAAAACTAAACCATCAGAGTCAAATTTTTACCATATGTTAATGAAGATCAAGGATGTTCTAATTGAAATAATGGAATATACAACCATTGAAATTAATGAGCACAAATACATGCAATTATACTCGATTCTAAAAATGAATCCAGCATTAAAATATGCATTTTTTTCCCATTTGACCTCATTCTCTTTCACTTACACTGGTGGCTATTCAGTAGGGATTTTGTATAGAAAGCCATATATATCCTAAAATGATACTGCATTTTCCCTACAGGGGACTAGACATGAAGCAGCAAATTAAACAAATGTCTGAGTTATTAATGCTTCAGAGCAATTGTATATGTCATAGAGTGATACTGCCTTTTTCCAACAGGGGACTATAAATGAAGCAGCTAACTAAATGACTAGCTTAGTTATTTATGCGTCAGAGAAAGAGAGGAAGAGCACATCTAATCATAATACAGCATTCAACAAGAAAATAATAATTATAAGCTGTTCTGTGAAATCTAACACATACCGGTGAATCAGCATCCCAAGTTGAAGTTGCCTCCCCTAAACGGAAAACTCCACTATAACCCTTAATCATACCTTGGTATCTGCATACAAATATCAAAGGCCCTCAAATGTGAGTGTGTGTGTGTGTAGTTTTAATCTGTGGACCACAAAAAAGATGAAATAAAAAGAGAGGACAGAGGGGCTTAATAAACAACCAAAAAATAAAGATTCAATAACTAGTCTATGAAGTTGATTCAAAATTAACATTACCTGTCTACAACCTTAGTTGCTTTACCAACACATACAATCAATAAACCAGTTGCCATAGGATCAAGTGTTCCAGCATGTCCCACCTGCAACCAAAATAAGACAATTAAGCAGGGCTACACCTAATGCAGATGTGATGGTAGTTGAAGGGAAAAAAAAAAAAAAGACCTTTTTCACTTTGACTAGACGACGCAGCTTTCCACAAACTGTAAATGAAGTCCATCCTGGTTGCAATATCACAATGTTACTTTTCGGATAACGATCATAGTCAAGGATCTGAAGTTTTACTTCTAATTTCTAAGAAATTCTGAGCTGCAGGCATATAGAGAGATTTATAATTTTGATAATGAAAACTTGCGGAAAATTTCTGGAAATGTGGCCCTAAACCAAGCAGAATTGATCCATTAAGTTGACATCAAATAGGCTAGAACTGGGCTTTCAGTTGATAACTGTATAGCTAATTCTCATGTTAGTAATCAAGGGATACATTATGGAGTTGAGGAAAATATATAGTAGAAACATGAATATGTAGCTATACAGTACTCTATCACTGCTAAAGCCTATCTTTTTATCAACTAGCAAAATTTCGTGCTGAGTAATGACTAATATGTTGTATTATATATAGATGCATTAGAACTTGTTGAAGAATGACAACCCCTTAATAAATGATAAAGTTTCATCACATATTGCTAAAGAGGAAAAGCCTGCTTCCACAGATTTTCCTACTCATCAAAGCATTATGCAATTTATTTCATGTCAGTTATATGCTATACAAATACCATTTATCAACATGGTAAATTGCTACAAGAATTATACATGTGATGAATCATTGCATTTATAAAAACACTGACAGAAACGCGTATTATTACCTTCCATCCAACATCAAATCTTTATTTTCCCTTTCTATAAAACCATAAGGCATACGCCAGTGAGTTTACATAGGAATATTAGTTGCAAACAGTGCCCACCATTGTCACTATATTTACAGTTATTTTGATAGGATATGTAAAATAGAATTGCAACTTTAACCTTGCACCGTGTCATTTTATTTACAGTTAGTAGGTGCTCTGAAGTATCTTACATGTTAGAATGAGCTATGCATATTATCCTAAGGCCTTAATCCTTACATTCAAAAAATTTGAAAACTTCACATCTCAAAGATCTGATTCTAAATTTTATCCAGTCATTAGCAAGGGAAAAAAAATATTAAATCACCTTTAGGTTTATTCACCAAAACCACAGTTCCATGAGGACCATCCCATCTAGGTGGAAGTTCAGTGTTCCTGGTAACAAGATAAGGTTCTCCATTGTCAATGTCATTATTCTTATTGGGAACTTTTTTCAAGCACTTGAAGAACTCCTCAACTTTCCTCTCTGTAACATCTTTATTTACATTCATCTCTGAACTTGACTCTACCTCAGCCTTTTCCTCCTCAAAAAACACCAACCCTTTATCTTCTTGTTTATCTCGAACCCCATTAGTATCTCTTTTCTCTCCTCTCTTGCCACCATTTTTACTCCTTTTTTCTTTCCCATTTTGACTAAAATCGGAATCTTTGTGATCAAGAAATGCCTTATCAAAACATTGGTCAGGGAAATACTTTTTCTCCAACTGATAAACCATCTTATAATGCTTATCTTTTTCCCATGGATAAGTAAATGCATCATAAAAATACAATTCTTCTTCTCTCTTATGTAAGCTACGAAAATGCGCAACTTCAGGATTCAATTCAACAAAGCCCTCATCTTTATTCCTAACATCATCATCAGAATCAGACCCGTACATTCTTTTTCTCCTCTTATTATAATACTTCCTCTTGGACTTATCCATAGACAGTTTTTGATCAACCCATGAATCAAGACCCAGTTCAGAATCAGGCTCAGGAGAGCTATCCGAGTCGGGTTTAGTGACCCGGGCAGGTGGAGCACGGGTTTGGGAGGGCGGGGGTTGAGTTGGGTGGTTGATAATAAGGTCATATTGAAGTGGGTATGGAGTAGATGTGGTGGAGAAGAGGGTGTGTGAAAGTGATAAGATGCATAATTTGTTTAAAGGCTTGGTCTTTGAGGAGAAAAGAAGGAAAGGATAGAATGTGGGTTTTGGACGAAGAAAGAGCAGAGATAGAGACGTAGCCATTAGATTGTTTGTGGGTGGTATTGATTTGGGGGTTTAAGAATGGTTTTAGAATCTGCGAGAGGCTGTGACTGATATCTCTGCTGTTGTCACTTCAGTCTTCGCAAGTGCTTTTGTTTTGCAGGTGGAAAACTCCAGTAGAAAAAGTAAGGATATTTGTTCACTTGCAAATTAGTTTTTATATTATATCTGTCAGGTTCCATATCAAATTGTAAATGGAAATTTTTAAAAAAATAAAAAATAGATATTGGAATAAAGAAAGTAATTCATTGCAAAAAAAAAAAATGGTAATCTAAATACATATTTGATTTTTTAAAAATATTTATGACAAGTTTTATGAAATATTTTTATATTATAAAATTATAAGAGAATTTTTTGAAAGAAATAGTCAAATGCTATTACATTTTTATTGTTTCAACAAAAAATAAATAAATTAAAAGTTCAAATTGATGAATTACTGCTGCTCATCTAAAGTTTTAAAAAAATTATTGAATTTTGAATAAATTTTTTAAAAAATGATTTTCCAAATGATTTTTAATTTTGAATAATTTAAAATTTTTTTAAATTTTTATTTAAGAGAAAATGAAATTTCTTTTTTTTTTTTAACAAATATAATTTTAAAAACTTAAATTTTGAAAAATGTAAAAAGTTAAAAATTAGTTTGAAAAGTTGGGTATTATTTGTAACAACATTGAATTTGATTATTGTTTATATTGTAAGTTTAGCTTAATTTCTTGATGTAGCTTATTTAATAATAATAATAAGAGGAGTGGAATTGGCGCTCAGACTGAGAGAGAGAAACAAATTCATTTTTGCTTCAAGTCGCTAATCTGTGTGTGTAGCCTCCACTCCTCATCTTTACCGAAGCTTCTCAATTCTCATGGACCATGCAGCAGCATCCGTGGATTTTGTTAATTATGAAGACGAGGATTGGGAGCTTCGCCATGACGAAGATGGCTTCACTTACAAGATCCTCAAGCGCCAGCGCTTACCCGACCCAGAAATTCCTGTCTCTGACCCTAAGGCAGAAGAGAAGCGCCGGAAACAACGGAGAAAGAAGATTCTTTTGAAGTTGAAAGCACAGTACCAAAACGAGATTCATCATTGGGAGCTTTTGTCGAACACCTTGCGTTCAATGGAATCTAAAGCTAATCAACGACTTGAATCTCAGAAAGGATGCCAAGATTTGGGTCAAACGCGGTCGTCTTCGTCCTTCATTTTAGAATCCAATTCGATGGCTGTCGACGGGAATGATGATGCTTCTGAGTCATTAATTGATGAACTCGTTTTGCAGGTAAATTTGGGTTTTTCACATTTTTTTTTAATTTTTATTTCTAACTGGGGATTAGAAACATGTGGAAATTAATGAACTTTACGGTACCATGTTTAGAATAAATAATGTGCAAGAATTCAGTTCAATTCAGTTCCTGCAAAATCATGTTAATTTTGGCAGGATTTAATTTCTTTCAAAATGCCATTTGTGTTTTCTAAGTTGAAAAAATTGAATTCTAGCTTTTATTAGCTTTGCAAACAGGAGAATTGATTAAATAAAATTCAAATTGAATTGAATCCTTGCGTTTATACTTTCACAACAAGGGTTAATCTAGTTCTGAGTCCAAAGATTGCTGTGCTTGAAATATAGCATTTTTAAGTGTCTTTTGATTCTTAAAAATGCAGGCAGAGGCACAGGCAGCAGTGATAAATGATATGTCATACCTATGTGATGTCGCTGAATCTATATGCAATGCACAAGAGGAGCGGCTGGCACAATCATATATTGATCTGCCAGTTTGGTCTTCTCCGCGTAAGCTTATGCAATCACTCGGCGATGAGTAGGTTTGTTTACATGCTTTGGAGTAATCATCTTAGTTAGTTCTAGAGGAATATATTGTAAAGCTGTGTCCTTTGATTGTGTGCTTGTTCTTATTTAACTGCATAGTGGTGCGCAGATGATTGTAGAAGTCTTTAGATTTCTCCTTTGAAATCATAGTCTGCTAGTTTGTTAATGTTTTCTGAATATAAGCTTGGGGAAATGTGTAATTAGGACTAACCTAGTCGTGAGTTAGGGCTGCAAATGAATGGCTTTAATATAACTAGATGAATTGTTTATGCTAATGAGTAGCTTGTTCATTGGCTTGCTTAAGGATTATTGTACCAGTTTTTTTGACATTTTAGGATTTGTAAAATGTGTTGTTTCTTTTTTTAAATAATTTTTTTGGTTTACCACTGATTAGGATGTTTGTTGTAACTCAAAAGCTTAGCTGGGTGAGAGCTTGCTCAATCTCATTTGCTAAGTTAACCAAACTGGAGCAATCAAGCTCAGCTCATTAGGTTTGTCTAGTGGAAGACCCAATTCAAGCTTGATTTTAGGCTCTTTTCATAAATGAGTGGTCTCTCAACATGCTGAGACTTGATTTGGCTCAACAAAACCAATTTTCAGCCAGGTATGAGGGAAGGGGGCTGAAGACTGTAAAATTTGTTAGAAAGGAACTTTGATGGAAAACAAGTTCTAGCTAGAGGTGGTGCTAAATCCGCTGTTTTTTCAGTCCTCATTTATTGTTTCACTCTGGGCTATTGCTTCAATGATATGGAGAAGATTACTGGAAGATAATAACAAGGCGGAGGGAGGACACAGAGCATAAAGCGAGTAAGGCGACAGAGCATGAAGAGAGTATTCTGTCAAAGTTAATGCTCAATTATATATTCTCGTTCTACCAGGGAAAGAATCTTGAGCTGACTTAGAACATGTTTGAAACGAAAGTAAAATAAGCTTAATTAAACAATGAAAATGTTGGTTGGCTTAAACGTAGCCATACTTATGTATCTAAGATAAGCTTTAAGTAGCAACCGTGTGCAAGTATTGACAATGTCACAACTAAATCATACTACTGTTTTACGCTTTGATCAAAACTTAAAACTACCAGTATATACTATTGAACAATTTCTGAAGAATCAGAAAATTCTCATAACAATGTATTTCTCTTTTAATCGGGAATTGCTATTCTTGAAAAAAGATCTGGCAACTGACAATGGCACCATTGAGTTTCTGTGTATGGCTCAGTATGCAGAATATCTGAATATGGCTAAAAAAAAATAGAACCATAACAATATCTCCAACCCAAAAAATCAAATTGGTGCAAGTTTTGCACTATTTTGGTGTTTCTATTGTAATTTGATCTCCAATTCATAATCGTAACACTAATTTTCACAGTGAAAGAAATATTCTATATATATATATATTCTTTTATATCTCTTCTTTTTTTTATTACTTCAATACTTTTTATTATCTTTACAAATTATACCCGAACTTTTTATTTTGTATATATTCATCTAATTTAAATATTACTAATATTTATTTACAAATAAAATATAATTAAATATTATAATTATATTAATAAAAATGTAATTAAATTATGAATTATCTTGATTCAATTTTTATAGAAGTGAAACTAAAATTTAGTAAAATAAATATTAAAATTAATAATAAATAATATAAAATATCACAATTTGTTTAATTAAAACATATTAAACATTACAATTAAATAATATAAAATATCATTATTCATTCAGTTTTGTAATTAACAAAAAAAATGAACAATATTCAATTTAATGTTAGTTTTTAGCGTGGGATGACATGCGCATACATCGGAGATGGCCTAAGCCAATATACTTTCTAGTGAAATAATATTTTTGTTCATGCTCTAAAGCAATTAATATGTTTCATTTTTTTTTAAAGTTGAAATAAAAAATAAATCCTTAATTAATTGAAAGTTTACACCAGAACCCAATAACCAGTTTTACAAAAGATATTAGCTCCTTTCGAGGCAATGAACTTTTATAAATAAATTAGGTTCGAGGTTTCACCAAACTTTGCGTGGAGCTGTGAATTTGAGTTGGTGGTAGCAGGAAATTCTTCTGTAAAGTACACAAGGGACAGAAGTCCCAAAACTAAAAATTTCTCATTATGACAGTGTCTTGAGATCTTCTTCATTGAGACGTGAAGGAACAATTTGTACGGGCTGAATGGTAAAACCAGCTGCCTGACAAGCATCCTCCAGGAGCGTGACCTGTGAAGGTCCGCCAGGGCAGTATACAACCACAGCTCCTCCACTGCCCGTAAATTTTGAAGCAGCTCCTACCCTTCGAGCTATCTCCACCATTTTTATATTCAAAGCACCAAGGACATCATCACCAAACATGCTCCTGTAACATATTCATGTTTCTATCAGCGTAGCAACAGTTTAACAACATAAGGAAACATCTTGCACAAGCACACTTAGTTACAAAAGAATGTAATACCAAAAACATATTATTTCTGGTCTATCATCTGAATGAAGCCTGCATAATTTCTAAAACATTTATGATGAACAACCCCTTTTTTAGTCTTTTTATTTATTTTTATTCAAAACAAGGTTTCAGTTGAAACATTTTGCTATTATGCATAAGAAACACATGCGTTAAGTAAATCAGCCAAGAGGAGTGAGCCATTCTCTTCAGGTAAGGAAAACAAAATATTGCATTCAACCTCTGATCATAATTAGCCATATCCAGAGCAAAGCATATTGGAGTGAGCAAAAACTCAAAACAGCATTTTGCCAAATGCACCACAAACATATCAATTGAGAAACACTAAAAGCTGTAACGATATGAACAAAAACCCATCAACTGAAGAATTTATTACCTTCGATGGTCAAAATTACGATTCATCAGGTTTGCAAGTTTGGCATAATTCTTTTCCAGAATTGCAGTTCTTCCCTGTAATGCAATATCTGCAACTTCTGCCATGGTTGATATAATAAATTTGTCACCATCAAGCCATCTTTGCCGAACTGTGCTATGTACCTGCATTTGAAACTGAGAGTTAGAAGTGCAGTTCAAAGCTACCTTGGTAAAAAGCTCTCACACATTAGAAAAGTATCCTCTGAAGCCAGCAATCTGGATGTTCTAAAATATTCTAGTATGTATTTTGAAAAATACCACAAATAGAAAAATACCCCATTCTCTTTTTCACATGTGCGAAAACATACAGACAAGAAAATTAATTTTGTAATTGGAGTTCACAATCGATTAGAAACTAATATAATTTGGAATGAATATGAGAAAATATGTTTTGGTGCACAACTAGTTTAAAAACCTGGTTTTCAAACCCATCTTCAAATTTAACAGTCACATGTAATTCTTCAAGAAAGACGGCAAAAGATAGCAGCAATTGTTGTCCCCTCAACATTCAAGCAAGCACGATATGTATGCAGCTGGTTTCACTAACATGTTGCATAAAATTCAACGCCTAATACAAGTGATGCGTACAAGACATTTCAGAGCAGAGCCATAGCAATTCAAACAAAAATATGAGGAACAAAAAAAAAGTTGAATTGAGTTGAAGACATCATAGGATGCCAACCTTCCCGGAATCACTTGGATTCTCAGCATAGATAAGATGGAGAGGTGGAAGAAGATTAATATCCATAGGTGTATAGATCCCATGCCCCAACCTATCCATATTTTCCTTGGAAAAATCCTGAAAGATAGTCCATCACAATTAATACAGATGTTGAAATATATAACTTAAACTCATTCCCTAAGCAATAACAGCATCACCTACCATGTAAACAAGACCTCCATAAACCTGAGCAACTCGATCTTGAAGACCAGCAACAATCCCAAGTTCTTTCTCAGCACTAAGTACAAGGTTAGGCCTAATTTCAACTTTAATCAAGTGCCTAACTTTGTAAAAATCGAGAAGACAATTCAAGGCCGCAGTTACAATAGCACTAGAACCTGAAAGTCCTGTCTGAAATGTAATTGAGCAATATTTTCAATGTAAAGACAGAAAATTTACAAATCCCAACACAAATAATGACTGAAGTTGTAAGTGTACCTGGCGAGGAATGTTAGTATCATAAGAAAGAGTGAAATTTTGAGAATGAAGATGGATCCCATTCTCTTCACAATACTTGTAAAAAATTTTACAAATAGCCATGAGCAACCGCACTCCTCCATAATACCCTTCACTTTGCAACCGATTCACCTGCAAAAATAATGAAAACCCAGTAAACAAAATCAATCGATTGTGCAAGAATGCAATCAGTTCAGCAGCAAACTGATGAAAAAAAGAACTAAATTAACCAATCAATCAATCAAAAGAGAGGAAATTTAATAACCAGGTGATGGAGAGAAGAGAAGTGAACGAGATCATGAACAGGGTGTGGTTTGATAACAAGATCAAGAGAAGGCTGTAGTTGAGCGATGGCCCAGAAATTGCCAAGACTGAAGGAGATTGTACGGCCATAATAGACATCGCTTGGATTGCCTAACAGACCGACACGAGCATAAGCTTTGTGCTCTATAGTGGTCGCTGTCGCTCTCTCTGTTGATGATTTCTCTTCCATTAAGAGCAGAGCCTGTGTAGAATTGAAAGTATTTTTTGGATTTAATTAAAAAATGGACCATAAGAAGGAGGAGGAGAAGTTTGATCAGATTTTGATATGTAATTGTGACAGGACAGTTGTGACTGCGATGGATTGGTGTTGAAGCTGTTATCTGATCTTAGTCAGCAGCTAATCATTGACGAGTTGAGGATAGGGATCGTACCCGTAACTGCTTGTCGCGACAACTACTCTTCATGGTACTAATAATAATAATATATTTATTTATACATTATATATTTTTTTGAATTATAATATCTCTCCTATTTATTTATATTTTACAAAAATAAATGTATGATTTAATAGGTATATAAATTGTCCGGCTTTAACTAAATGGTCAAACCGAACACTAACCCCTTATTTAGTTTAATTTTATTAAAAAAATTATTTTATTTATTAATAAATTTTAATTTTATTTGAACCAAACACATTTAATCAATAATAATGGATTTAATATTAAGCAATTTCATAAAATTAAAAAGTTAGAATTAAAAATAAATTTTAGGAAGTTTTCATTTAAACCAAATAAATTCACTTGGATTTATAAAATAAATTTTATGAAATTCAATTGAATCAAACATACTCTAACACTTACATTTCGAGGAACTCATGATTCAGCTCCTCGTGATTCAGTTCAAACTTCTTCCCCAATTTGTATTGATAATAATAATAATAATAATAATATGTACACTAAAAAATTATTAGTGAATAATCAAATTTATATAGTATAAATAAATTTGAGTTTAAATATAATTTAAACTTTTTTAATTTTTTTGTTAAAATATGTTTTATTAGAGTAAGTAAAATATTTTGAAGGTATTTATATATGTTTAAAGAGTATTTTGTTTACCAATTAAAAAAAAGAAATAAGTGTAATTATTAGGGTTAAAAATTTTATTGCAAAATTTAGTGTTAAATTGATAAAAAAAAATGTAGCCTTCAATAATAAAAAGTTTGACTCCTATGTGTACTGCATACTCTGTATGGTAGTGTAGGGACATCATATCTCAAGCTACCGAAGGTTGTCAGTTGTCACTCGCTGTTGGATTGCTGGGACCATAACCTTTTTTTCTTTTTTCCTTAAAACAGATTGAGTTATCAATTCTTAGGGGATAATTGTTTTTTTTTTCAATATTTTAGTTTATTATACCATTTCATTCTTATATTTTAAAAAAATTTATTCATCTTTGATATTTGCAACAGGTAACATTCATTAGTCTTTCTATTAGGAATAAAATAGTACACAAATTATAAATGTCATAGATGAATAAATATTTTTTTAAATATTAAAAATAAAATAATATATTAGGCCAAAATACATAGGAGAAATAACAATTCTCCTAATTTGTGGGCATCAATTTTATTTAATGAAAAAAATATAGTACTTGACTTATATTTTTTAAAAAATATACATATATATATAATAACTAATTTAATACATTAGTTGTAATTATAAGTTATTACTATATATAAAATTTTAATTAAATTTGTCGAGATTATATTATACTATTAGTAATTTAATTTTTCAGTTAATATGATTAACAATTTTTATTGGTAGATGTCTTCAGTATTGTTTCTGTTCTTCTTCTAATATGCTATTTTTTAGGTATTTTTTTATTGAGTTTTTATAGTTGATCAAGATCTCTATATCTTTTTGTTTTTTTTGGAAAGTAGATATCTATATCTTTTATGGTATTAATTCCTAAGAATTTTAGGCATTGAACCAAACAATATGATTTCCAGTAGGATAGAGATTTTTGAAGTCTTTCTATTTATAAATGCATTCCATTTAAATTTTTTATTAGATATAATGATTTTAATACCTTTCAATTAAAAGTTAAATTTCTATCAACTTAATTAATATTTACAAAATATTTCTTTTAATTATTTTATTTTATATTAAATTTTTACTACATGTAATATTTTTAGTATTATATTCTACCATTTTATTAAAAAAAATTAATAGAATTTTGCCATTAAAATTTTTTTTATGCTGTATAATACCATTTTATTAAAAATTTAATAGAAAGCTTAAAATTAAATTCACCATTGAAATTTTTTTTTACCATGAATAAACACTTGAAATGTTAATACAATTAAAAAATTAAAAATTAATATTTCACAACTAAATTTATAAAGAAATATAATTATTTTTTAATAAAATTTAGCAATATAAGTTGAACACAAAAATAAAATAATATGACAAATTAATAAAAATTATAAATAGCTCTTATTTGCATTCAAGTTATTAATTTTGACCATATATACATAATTAAGTTAATATTAATTGTTGTAGAAAATATACTGTTCATAATTTATTGAAATAATAAAATATAATTATTTTCAATTGAGAATAAATAAATCATTTAAACTATAAATAAAGTCAAAATAGAGTGCAATTATCAATAGGATGAGTGCAAAAATCCCTAGTACATATACTTCCCGCTAAATTAAAATTTAATAAATCAAAATTTGTGAATCTATAAATAAAATTTGAATAATAAAAAAATTTGTGGACCAAGGCTAAGCCTTTTCAATGAAAGAGATCTTAATAGAATAATCCCTGGCATATTAATACTTATAATAGAAGAGAACGAGACATTGTAATGACTCTACTCAAAATGGAAGAAAGGCTATGACTATTCATCATCTTTGCTTGATTGTGACGATAACTACTCCTTAGGCTATGACTTTTCATCATCTTTGCTTGATTGTGATGATAACTACTCCTTTCTATGGCATGAGATACAAAACCAACGAATATGAAATAGGAAAGTCTTGCTTACAGTATATTACATCCAATGATATGGTTGAAGACACATCCAAATGTTATTAACTTAATTGATAAAAATAAAATATATGTTGTGTTTTAAATCTTTTGCCACTGGGTGTTAAGAAACTGTCATATGAAATCATTATAAAAGTGTTATAATAATAGAATCACAACTATGAGGCCTCATCTGATATTTCATCATCTACCATTTTGATCAAGAAACCAAAATTTAATACCAACAGCCGTTGTAAATTGTCCTGGAGTCGTATGGTCTCATGAAAATCTGCCTACATTTTTTCCCTGCAATAAAGTCCCCAAGCAATGGTAATAAAGTAAGCAGGTTCAAACAGAAATGATTATTTAAATCCAATTTTGCAACTTCAGTTCAATAACTTCACCTGTACAATTCACCCACAAAATGTACAAAGCAAGACTCGACAGAAGAAGAAAATGCAATGACTTTAAACATTAAGATAAGTACCCACTCAGTCTTCCTCCTCTTCGTCATCATCCGGCAGCCCCGTCTCATCCCCAACACCTTCAAGCAGTTTATCTACATCCTCCCCTAGCTCCAACAACCTTCCACTCAGCTTTTCCACCTTACTCTGCTCTTGTCCTAGGCATACTAGCAGATCATTCAATTCTGCCTCGCTCTCCTTTTGGGCTTCTTCCCTTGCTTCTGCTTTTATTGCCTCAATATCTGCAACGGTCGAGGCTCCACCATTCTTCCAAGCTTTCGCCTCCTTTTCCTGACGGAAGTTATCCTGTTCAAGCCTGTTGTACGCATCAGACAAGCTCTTCAGTTCAGCCTCCATCTTCCCTGCTAAATTCTGGTACAAGGATGCCTCTGATTCAATTTTGGCCTTTTCTGCCTTGAGCATCTCTACCCTTTGGTTGGATTTCTGAAGATCTCTCCTGAGTGTCTCTGCTTGGACTCTTTCCAAGCCCCCACTCGCCCTTTGTTCAGGCTGGGAAGAGCCACTCCCACCAATCTTGGCAAGGTCCTCAGCCAAAGTTGCATTTCGACCGAGAAGATTTTAAAAATAACATCAAATCAATAAAATATCTAAAGACGGTTTACAACTTTCTCCAAAAAATCATAGTAGCTAGCCACCTACAAAACAACACTGCACCAATAAACAATCAACGTCTAAGGTGTCCAACATTAGCTAACATGGTGGCATACAGTAATTATGGATGCCAAACACAGTGAACGGGAATTTTTTTTTTTTTCTAATTTGCCCAACTGCATAATGAAATATAAGGATACTAAAAGCGCGCGATCAAACAACATAAGAACAAATTAACATCCTTGAAGAACAAATTCTGACCTATGTATTGATCAAATCCTACAGACATAAACCACATCCTTTGTGATGTAATCAGCTATCACATTAATCCAGTTGGTAATTTTCTTCCATTTTCGAATACTTTGCACGCTTTATTTGTTTGATGTTAACATTTTATAAACAGGAAGACGAGTTGATGCATCATAACCATTTTCATTCAGAAGGAATCATAGCCAGTGATTGACAATTCTATGAGTTTCTACATGTCCTATGCATCCCAGTCAAGAGCGGCTAGGATAAATGTCTTGGTCCAATTTTATTTTAATATTAGAAACCAATCAAGGTTTCCTCTCATGCCTAGAAGTCGTATTGGCAAATGATTTTAGAGAACACAAAAGCACACAACTAGTAGATGAAAAAGGCACCTGTATCTCAGAGCACTGCTTTTCAATAAATAATTTCAGCCGCTTGATATATTCTTCATCACTTTCTCCATTCTTTTGCTCCAGTTCGGCAGGCACAACTGCAACTTCACTTTTAGGACGACTGTATACATCTATAATAGTTTCTCTAATAGTTGCCTCCAACCTCTTAATAAAATCAACAAAATAGCTATCAAATGTTGAAGAGATAATAGGATGATCCTCATTCTTCTGATCAGAGAGATCCTGCTCATCAACATCTTCAATCTCTGCCATGCTAGCAGCAGATCTTGTCAATGGTTTATGAGGTTCTGATGGCTTCTCGGAGGAGAAAAGCAAGCTCTTCATCATTTCATCAAACTTAAGAAAGTATGATGTGAGTCCAACTTTCTGACTTATGGCATCAACTACTGTAAAAACATCTTTTCCACTTTCACTGGACTACTTGTAAATAACACATTCTCCCAACAGAACCACTGTCAAACCCCTTACGCACACAGATGCCTATTGACTTGAAACCAGCTCAAGCAAATATGTTAAGTGGGGACGTGAATCTAAGAAGCATTGAACTGCACTGGGGCATTCAGCTAGCCAAGTCACCAGCAATTTTAAAATTATTGGTTGAACAAACAAATTCCCTATTGTACTTGACTTCCCATCTTTGTTTTTCATGCTGGAGGCAAGAGCCAAGTATTTCACCATGCGGTGCATTAGTGGCTCCAGAACTCCCAAGGATGATGTGGGTGACTCAAGTACAATTCGTAGAACCTGCAACCATTCTCCTAAGATTAGACAATCTTGAAAAGGAAGGGAGAATTTTCCATGAGAAAAGAACATAAGTTTATAATTGTTTGTTCTCTTTTTTTTTTTTGGTGCTTATAAGAAAAAAAAAAGGAAGAAAAGCCCAAAAGCCCTTTGGCGTCCACATATCACTGCTAAAATTATCAAGTTCAAAAAAAAAAAAAATCAATGCTAAAATTATCACCTTAAGTATCTATCACATCAATAGACAACTTGCCACATCAACAGTCACAGGCACAAAAAGAATGATGACTACTTTATAGTTAAAACTTGAAAATTCAATCATAGTCACAAAGGATGCTAAATGTCTATCATAATTTAAAAGGAAAACAAGTGCATGGATAGATAATAGCTGAAAAGTAAAAATGAAATAATTTTCTGACAGCAGTTAACCAAACATTAAAACACATATTAGGAAAGACAGAGATAAAATCCATGTCCTAGACATCTGTCAGAACATACTTTACAAATTATCAACATATCATGGGAAAAATAAGTGAAATTTATATAACTTGATGCTGAAGAAGGTGCATAGTAAAACATAAGAATGGAAATGAATAGTAACTTCTCCATGCAATTATCACGATTCAATCAGCAACTGCAAATTCAGTAGAAATGCAACAGCAACAGCAACAGCAAAAAGTTCAAATACTTGTTTCAAAAAAATTAATACCACAAAAAAAAAACAATGGAATTAGTGAGATGGTATCTAATGCATAGTCGGCACAGGATTGTGTGCATCTTCCCATGGTCTTTTCTCATTAATATTAGTATCAGTCATCCCATAATAGAATATGAAAACGGATAAAGAAATGAAATAGCATACCCTTTCCTTGCACTGCATATTGTCCTTCAGGATATGAGACAGCACACTAGCAGCCCTGCAACAGGACTGCATTCAAAATATTACACAGATTGTTCAATGCAGAAACAAATGTAGATCTTGGACTCTACTCAGTGCAAGCCAATATTAGCAATTCACTTAAAATTTTAATGAGACACCCCTACTATTTCATGCTTTTTTAATTTTTTCATCAAGTTCAAATATGATATATTAAAATATTACCTCAAGAACTCCATCGCTTTCACCCAGAGTAAGACCATGTAACAGCATGCTGCCATATAAAGAAGCTTCATAAGATAATCCATCAATCACATATTGTAAATGCAGATGTTGTAAGAATCAAATAGGATAATAAATAGAAAAATCAATCACAAAATGCAATTGAATCAAACCTTCCAAAAGACATATTCACATCTTCTTCAATAGGAGCATGAGTCATGGAATGCGGTTGAGGTATTAATGTCGATGCTAACATTGTCTGACCATCAGAATTTCCCTGAATAAAAAGAAAGAATGTCCGAATTAGATTATTTATGCAACGAATCAACACAGAGGACTTCATAAAAATAGACGATTCCAGCCTATTACAGATTATACATATTCAGCAGCTATTTATTTTAAAACATTAAACATAAATAATTACAACAGAATTAAAAATGACAAGTTCAACGAGAAAATACATGAATTAACCTCACAAAAAATCTTAAAGACACTGTCAGCTGCCATGAACTCTTGGATACTAGAAGTCCGTAAAATGATTCGAAGAATGGAATTCAAAGCAGGTTCTACTTGTGGCTCACCAAGAACTTTAGTTGCAAGAGCATCACAATTCTTGGGATGTCCAGCAATCAAATCACCAATACACTGCAATGCCTGCCAAAGAAATAGATCTAAATGAATAGAACTTAATAAATTATTTATAGCATATTATTGTAAAAGAGAAAGGAAATGTAAACCGAGAAATATGCAGAAAATCACTTAATCAAGCATACAACCAATCCAATGACCGGTGAACCAAGAAAGCTTATTCCCACAGGACACAAGTCATCTGAAACATAACTCAATTGAAAGTTTATTCAAGTCTTCTATAGATGCCACTGCTGAATTTGCAGCGTTCTATGATGGGAAAAAATTAAGCAGTTTCAAGAAATATTTCTTACCCCACATTGTACAGCAATAGGAGCCCACTGGCTTTCAACACCCAACAGCAGAAGATAATCCAACACCTTTTTCTGGAAAAAAAAAACATGATTTTAAGATCAAAATCCACTGTTATACCTACAATGGTGCTAACTAAAGTAGATTCAATATTGTGACAAACCTGAGCCAAAACTGTTTGATTGGTCAGCTTGTTTGTATCTTTTCCATGCTCAGCTTTTAAACCTCCTATGATTAACAAATTAATGTTTTCTAATGCGCTCAGCAGGTTAATTGTCTACTGGCATGATGTTGGTTACGAAAACTAAAAAATCATCAGTAAGGCTTGAGTGATTGCATGCTCAAAATTATTAAATTAACCAAAATGTTCAACTACTCAAAAAATGCAAAACTGCAAACAAATGAGTATCTAACCTTCTGTTGGGTAAAATTGTAAGCACTCCCTCGAAGCTTCAGAATTGATATTAAGGCATCAAAACCCATTGTCTCTCTCAATAATATCTAAACCACAAACACATTAGCATGAGAATAAGATTGTTGGCATAAGCAACATTAACATAAGATACAAACCTGATTGGATGCATTGTTACGCAGAAGATTGTTCAATAATTGAAGACAGTCCTGGCAGTAACAAAAAGGTTTTTTCAGCAATACATTCACATATTTCTCTACCGCATGAAAGGATAAACCAGATTTTGGCAGCAAGAACAATGAAATACCCTTCAAAGCAACGGAAAATTTAGAAAAAGATCCCTTATATCATACATAAATAGAAACATGCATTTTGATAAGATGATCTGAAATTTTCCTCCAAATGAAGATTGTCAGGAGTTGTGAATAAAGACAATACAATTGATTTTCAATTTCTAGACCCCATGAAAGACAAAGAAATCCCTAGAATGCATTCTCATGAAGCTTTGCATCATTTCCAAAGGCATAGTTTCTGAAATTATAAATGTTGAACTGCAAATGTTCCACCAAAATGGAAATTTTCTTCAGACAAGTTAAGCCCATACAAGAATTAAGGATAGTTCATGTTCCTGCCAAGAGCACTGTCAAAAACAATTGAGGCTTCAAAAATTAGTTATAATTTATACACACGCACACACACACATGTGTACACACACACACACACACACACACATACATACATTTATATAATAAAGGTGCTATGAGACCTGACAGATGCATGTAAATGGTTAACAAGCCATTACAGGGACAAGTAACCTAGCAGCAAACAAGACAAACTAGTTCATAAATCTACATAGCAAACTTTATTGGAAATCAAATCACCTGCACAACAACACCACCTTCCGAACCTCCTTCCTCTCTAATAATGCCAAAGATTTTCTCAAATGCACATTCAAAGACCGCAATTTTTTGAATTTCCTAAAATCATAGAACAAATCAGCTAGCAAGGAAAATGTGCACACAGGTTCAAAAATGGGTGAAAAGCAAAAGAAATATGGAAGCAAAGATACAGGAGAAGATGATGCAAAGGAGATCAACTGACCTCGGCTTCTCTAGTTAGGTAAGTAAGAAGCAGCAGGGCCTCATTTCGTATAACCTACAAAATAGGCCATAAATATTTTTACTAAAACAGAATTATCAATGGTGCAAAAAAAAATAATGCATTAAGGAGAAAAAGCGGTAGATACCCTCTTCCCTCTGTTAAAATCTCATAAAGGAAAAACTCCACAAATATCCAATATTCATATGCTCAAATGTAGGAGAGCATAAGATTGGTAATTGAAATTTCAGATGAGAAACTCAGACAACCTTAACAGGTTGTGCTGTGAGAAAAAGATTCTACAACTTCAAAAATTGTCATTGAATTCACAATTTTGTACCTCTCGATCCATAAGCATATCCATCAGTCGAGTTATACAACGAGGAATGGTTAGAATAGCTTCCTGTAACCTAAAAAGGAGCTCAGAAAAAATCTTTCCAGCAATAACTTAGAAATCCATTAAAATTTTGGTGAAGGAAGATAGCTATAAATTCATACCTATTTGGAGAATTCGTGAGAAGGGCAGTCAATATTTGTAGCGTATAATATCGAACATAGAAGTCCTTTTCTGACTGCCAGTGCGCCAAAAAGAAAAAACACGTTGAAACATTCTCTAGTTAAATGCATAATAATTGCAAGTAAATAGAAGTGCTTTGGTTATTTATGAGAATACTCACCAACAACCCTAATAGAAGGGAAATATTTTCTGCCTCTCGGGAAAGCAAATCAGTATTCATTAAAGCTGGTTGCACCTCATTATTTGGCCCTTTTGCATGATCAATAGGTGTCAAGGCACTAACAAGAGTTTCTAAGGCACCTCAAATCTGCAAGATGTATAATCCTTTTAAGTACATCAACAAGTGGGATGACCACTTCATTAAGGGAAAAAATTGTAAATTGAATATGAAATATAAGTGATAACCATAAACGCAGACTATGGACATAATCCTTCAAAAAGGAAAACATAAAGAGAAACAGATCTTTAGGATTTGCAAGATTGTCAAACCCAACCACCATATAATTCAATGGTTTAAAAAAAATTATCTTTACTATTTCTTCTCAATATAAATAGTACTTTATGATACTGTGATACATTCTTAGCAACATCCTGAACTTAAAAGGAAAGACAAAGGAAAGACAAAGGAAAGAATTGAAAATAGAAAAGAAGAGAAAACTGGAACCATTTCAATGTCATCTCTTTCCTCCTTCAAGACACCCATAAGTACAGGAAATCCTGCAATCAAGTAATACAATGGCAGGAATGATACAAAACTAATCTTGGTTAATAAAAGGAAAAAAGATGCACATACCCATTGCTCCAAAAGCCATCTGTGCAGAACGACTTTCTGCAACAATAGACTGAAGTTCAGCCATCGCAGTCCTCCTATCATCTGCCAGGACACCATTGCTTATTCGATCGAGCAGCCGCTCAACATAGCTATTGTTACATGCCATGATGATGGTTAGTCTTATTAGTAATAAATGAACAGACTAAACGCAAAAATTGATTTACCAAAATGGAGAAGAAGAGAAAGATTGTGAACAATCAAGCAAATTAGAACAAAGGGTAAAGAACAAAACCTTCTAACAATTATAAAAGTAATTTGTGAAAACCCCTTGAATGAATAAGGTAGATAGATACCCTAATGTGTACTGGCAGGAAACATTTCACAGACTTCAAGACGAAAATTGCACTAAGAAGATTGAGCTGACACACCAGCTGCATGAACAAACTGACAGATAATACAATTAAATTACCTACCCAGTGCCCACAATCTCCTGAGACGTGACCAACTACTGGATGAGTGCATGAGAAACAACGACACTTTAATATGTTAGATTTTCCAAAATCCTCCATGGGTCTTTTACTTTTAGAAGCTGATAAAGTTGCACACAACCAACAAGGATAAAATTATGTCATTTTTTAAAGAGATATTATAGCCAGCCCCAAAAAGTTTAGGATCAAAACTAGGTTCAATAGAAGCAAACAAATCACTTATCAAGCATTCCAGCCAAAAGCACAAAAAAGTACAATTATTGGCTGTCTGATGTGAGTTTCATTGTTCCCCATTTGAAGACCAAAGCCAATATTAATAATATATAATAAAAGTTTCAGAGACCAAATCATTACGGTGGTAGTGGAGGGAGGGATAGTGGGTCAACATGAAGATTTGCAATTACAAGTACAAATGCAAAATCAAAATCAAAGAATAACAAGAGTGCACGAAAAAAAAGAGCTAAACAGAGTAATGTGTTTAAAGAAAAAATATGGGTGAAAGAGAAATATTTTTCACACTAAAGAAAGAAAGATATGGTTACGAAAGCTGTAACACCACTCGTAGGTCTCTGAGTCAGCTTTCATTTGATATATTATAGGCCTCGTAGCTCAACTGGACCAGAAAATTGGACCCTTTAGAACCTGCATTGCGCAATCGTTTCAAAATCCAAACACTCTATATATTCCAGGGCTGTCTGGACCGTGAATATTTGGGTGTTACAACTAAAGCTGTAACACATCAGCTTCAGGCCCAAAATCCATAGTTTAGGGATTCAAATATTAGTTTGAGCTTTTTTGTTTATTTTCAGGGCATTTTTTTTGGATTTTTGCAATTTTCAGCTAGGATTTTTTCCTAGAAAGTGTTTTTTTTTTGTCATTTTATATGTTTTGTGATAGTTTTGTTGGGTTAATAATAAATATTTATATTTTCCACAAATATTAACGGACCGGACAACCCTGAAATATATAGAGCGTTTGGATTTCTTAACGATTAAGCAATGCCGGTTCTGAAGGGTCTAACTTTCAGGTTCGATTGAACTGCAGGGCCCTGATATAGAAACCTAGGAGTGGTGTCACTACTACAGCCATAACACAACAGGTTCGGGCCCAAAACCCATCTTTTGGGCTTGAAGCTGTTGAGTTACAATTGTAGTGGTAACACCCCTCATAGGTCTTTAAGTCAGCTTCGTTTTGATATATTATAGTCCCCGTACTTCAATCGGACCTAAAAGTTAGACCCTTCAGAAACTACATTGCTCAATCGTAAAAAACCAAACGCTCTATATATTCCAGGGCTGTCTGGTCTGTGAATATTTGGAAAAAATATAAATTTTTATTATTAACTCAACAAAACTATCTCAAAACATCTAAAAATGACAAACAAACACTGTCTAAAGAAAAACCCTAGCTGAAAATTGCAAAAAGACAAAAAAATCCAAAAAAAAAACATAAAAGCTCAAACTAAAATTTGAAGCCCTAAACGATGGATTTTGTGCCTAAAGCTGTTATGTTATGGCTATACCGGTAACACCCCTCGTAGGCCTCTGAGTCAGCTTTGATTTGATATATTATAGGCCCCGCAGTTCAATCAGACCTGAAAGTTAGACCCTTCAGAACCCGCATTGCGCAATCGTTTCAAAATCCAAGTGCTCTATATATTCTAGGGTTGTCTGGTCGGTGAATATTCGAGGAAAATAGAAATTTTTATTATTAACTTAATAAAACTATCTCAAAACATCTAAAAATGACAAACAAACACTGGCTAGGAAAAAACCCTAGTTGAAAATTGCAAAAAGACAAAAAAAATCCCAAAATAAATATAAAAGCTCAAACGAAAATTTGAAGCCCTAAACGATGGATTTTTGGCCTTAAGCAGTTGTGTTGCGGCTGTAGTGATAGCACCCCTCATAGGTCTCTAAGTCAGCTTCATTTTTATAAATTATGGGCCCCATAATTCAATCGAACCTGAAAGTTAGACCCTTCAGAACGTGCATTGCACAATCGTTTTAAAATCTAAACACTATATATTCCTAGGTTGTTTGGTCCGTGAATATTTGGGGAAAATAGAAATGTTTACTATTAACTCAACAAAATTATCGAAAAACATCTAAAAATGACAAATAAACACTGTCTAGGAATAAACCCTAGCTGCAAATTGCAAAAATCCAAAAAAAAACCCCAAAAATAAACATAAAAGCTTAAACTAAAATTTGAAGCCCTAAAAGATAGATTTTGGGCCTGAACTATTGTGTTACAGCTATAGCTGTAATACCACTTGTAGGTCTCTAAGTCAGTATCATTTTGATATATTATGGGACCTGTAATTCAATCAGACCTGAAAGTTAGACCCTTTAGAACCCGCATTGCTTAATTGTTAGGAAATCCAAGTGCTCTATATATTCCAGGGCTGTCTGGTCCGTGAATATTTGGGAAAAATAGAAATTTTTATTATTAACTCAATAAAACTGCCTCAAAACATCTAAAAATGACAAACAAACACTGTCTAGGAAAAAACCTAAGCTGAAAATTGGAAAAAACTAAAAAACCCCCAAAATAAACATAAAAGCTCAAACTAAAATTTGAAGCCCTAAACGATGGATTTTGGGTAGGAAGCTGTTGTGTTATAGCTGTAGCTGTAACACCACTCATAGGACTCTGAGTCAACTTCATTTTGATATATTATAGGCCCCGCAGTTGAATCGGACCTGAAAGTTATACCCTTCAAAACACGCATTGCTCAATCATTTCAAAATCCAAATGCTCTATTTATTCTAGGGCTATTTGGTCCATGAATATTTGGGAAAAATAGAAATTTTTATTATTAACTTAATAAAATTGTCTAAAAACATCTAAAAATGAGAAACAAACACTGTCTAGGAAAAAACCCTAGCTAAAAATTGCAAAAAACTAAAAAACCCCTAAAATAAACATAAAAGCTTAAACTAAAATTTGAAGCCCTAAATGATGGATTTTGGGCCTGAAGCTGTTGTGTTACAGCTATAGCTGTAACGCCACTCATAGGTCTTTGAGTCAGCTTCGTCTTCATATATTATGGGCCCTGCATTTCAATTGGACATGAAAGTTAGACTCTTCAGAACCCGCATTGCTTAATCGTTAGGAAATCCAAATGCTCTATATATTCCAGGGAAAATAGAAATTTTTATTATTAACTCAATAAAACTATCTCCAAACATCTAAAAATTATAAAAAAAACACTGTCTAGAAATAAACCATAGCTGAAAAGTGCAAAAATCCAAAAAAAAACCATGAAAATAAACATAAAAGCTCAAACTATTATTTGAAGCCCTAAACGATGGATTTTGGGCTTGAAACTTTTGCGTTATGGCTGTAGCTATAACACCGCTTGTAGGTCTCTGAGTCAGTTTTATTTTAATATATTATGGACTCCGCAGTTCAGAACCCGCATTACGTAATCGTTTCAAAATCCAAACGCTCAATATATTCCAGGGCTGTCTGGCCCGTGAATATTTGGGAAAAATAGAAATTTTTATTATCAACTCAAAAAAATCGTCTCCAAACATCTAAAAATGGCAAATAAACACTGTCTAGGAAAAAACCTTAGTTGTAAAGTGCAAAAAGACTAAAAAAACCCCCAAAATACACACAAAAGCTCAAACTAAAATTTGATGCCCTTAACGATGGATTTTAGGCAAGAAGCTGTTGTGTTATGACTGTAGTCATAGTACCACTCGTAGGTCTCTATGTCAGCTTCATTTTGATATATTATAGTTCATGCATTTCAATCGGACATGAATGTTAGACCCTTCAAAAGCCGCATTGCTTAATCGTCAAGAAATCCAAAAGCTCTATGTATTCTAGAGCTATTTCGTCTGTAAATATTTGGGGAAAACATAAATTTTTCTTATTAACTCAACAAAACTATCTCAAAATATCTAAAAATGACAAACAAACATTGTCTAGGAAAAAACCCTTGTTGAAAATTCCAAAAATCCTTAAAAAACTCTGAAAATGAACATAAAAGCTCAAACAAAAATTTGAAGCCCTAAACGATGGATTTTGGGCTTGAAGCTGTTCTAGTACAACTGTAGCTATATCACCACTTGTAGGTCTCTGAGTTAGCTTTGTTTTGATATATTATGGGCCACACAGTTCAATCGGACCTGAAAGTTAGACCCTTTAAAACCCGCATTGCGCAATCATTTCAAAATCCAAACGCACTATATATTCCAGGGCTGTCTGGTCCGTGAATATTTGGGGAAAATATAAATTTTTACTATTAACTCAACAAAACTATCTCAAAACATCTAAAAATGACAAACAAACAATGTCTAGGAAAAAAAACCCAAGCTAAAAAGTGCAAAAATTAAAAAGAAAACCCTGAAAATAAACATAACAACTAAAACTATTATTTAAAGCACTAAGCGATGGATTTTGGGCCTAAAGCTATTGCGTTATGGCTGTAGCTATAACACCACTTGTCAGTCTCTAAGTTAGCTTCGTTTTAATATATTATGGGCCCCGCAGTTCAATCAGACCTGAAAGTTAGACCATTCAGAACCCGCATTGCGTAATCATTTCAAAATCCAAATGCTTTATATATTCCAGGGCTATCTGGTCTATGAATATTTGGGGAAAGTAGAAATTTTTACTATTAACTCAACAAAACTGTCTCAAAACATCTAAAAATGACAAATATACACTGTTTAGGAAAAACTCTAGCTGAAAATTGCAAAAATCCAAAAAAAAAAACCCCAAAATAAACATAAAAGCTCAAACTAAAATATGAAGCCCTAAACGATTGATTTTAGGCCTGAAGCTATTGTGTTACAGCTGCAGCTATAACACCACTTGTAGGTTTTTGAGTCAGCTTCATTTTGATATATTATGGGCCCCGCATTTCAATCGGTCCTGAAAGTCAGACCCTTCAGAACCCGTATTGCTTAATTGTTTGGAAATCCAAACGCTCTATATATTCCAGGGCTGTCTGGTCCGTGAATATTAGGGGCAAATAGAAATTTTCATTTTTAACTCAACAAAACTGTCTCAAAACATCTAAGAATGACATAGAAACACTGTCTAGGATAAAACCCTTGCTACAAAAGTGCAAAAATATAAAAAATAGCCCTGAAAATAAACATAAAAGCTCAAACTATTATTTGAAGCCCTGAGCGATGGATTTTGGGCCTGAAGCTGTTGCGTTATGGTTGTATATATTTTAGGGCTGTCTAGTCCGTGAATATTTAGGGAAAATAGAAATTTTTATTATTAACTCAACAAAACTATCTCAAAACATCTAAAAATTACAAACAAACACTGTCTAGGAAAAAACCCAAGCTGAAAATTGAAAAAAGACTAAAAAAATCCCCAAAATAAACATAAAAGCTCAAACTCAAATTTAAAGCCCTAAACGATGGATTTTAGGCAGGAAGCTATTGTATAGCCGCAACACCACTCGTAGGTCTTTGAGTTAGCTTCGTTTTGATATATTATAGGCTCCACAGTTCAATCAGACCTGAAAGTTAGACCCTTCAAAACACACATTGCGCAATCATTTCAAAATCCAAATGCTCTATTTATTCTAGGGCTGTTTAATCCGTGAATATTTGGGGAAAATATAAATTTTTATTATTAACTCAACAAACTATCTCAAAATATCTATAAATGACAAACAAACACTATCTCGGAAAAAACCCTAGCTGAAAATTGAAAAAATCCAAAAAAAACCCCCAAAATAAACATAAAAACTTAAACTATAATTTGAAGCTCTAAATAATAGATTTTGGGCCTAAAGCTGTTGTGTTTATGACGGTAGCTATAACACCACTCATAGGTCTCTAAGTCAGCTTCGTTTTGATATATTATGGTTCCCGCATTTTAATCAGACCTGAATGTTAGACCTTTCAGAACCCGCATTGCTTAGTTGTTAAGAAATCCAAACGCTCTATATATTCTAGGGTTGTTTCATCCGTAAATATTTAGGGAAAATAGAAATTTTAGTTATTAACTTAACAAAACTGTCTCAAAACATCTAAAAATGATAAACAAACAGTTTATAGGAAAAAAACCCCAGCTGAAAATTGCAAAAATCCAAAAACAAACCCTGAAATTAAACATAAAAGCTCAAACTAAAATTTGAAGCCCTAAACAATGGATTTTTGGCTTGAAGTTGTTGTGTTACAGTTGTAGCTATAACACCACTCACAGGTCTCTGAGTCTTTTAGTTTTGATATATTATAGGCCCCGCAATTCAATCAGACCTGAAAGTTAGACCCTTTAGAACCCGCATTGTGCAATCATTTCAAAATCTAAACACTCTATATATTCCAGGTCTGTTTGGTCCGTGAATATTTGGGGAAAAAAGAAATTTTTCTTATTAACTCAACAAAGCTGTCTTAAAACATCTAATGACAAACAAACACTGTGAAGGAAAAAACCCTAGCTCAAAATTGCAAAAAGAAAAAAAAAACCCTAAAATAAACAAAAAAGCTCAAACTAAAATTTGAAGCCCTAAACGATGGATTTTGGGAAGGAAGCTATTGTGTTACACTTGTAGCCATAACACCCCTCGTAGGTCTCTGAGGCAGCTTCGTTTTGATATATTATGGGCCCCGCAGTTCAATCGGACCTGAAAGTTAGACCCTTCAAAACCCGCATTGCGTAATTGTTTCAAAATCCAAATGCTCTATTTATTCTAGGGCTGTCTGGTCCGTGAATATTTGGGGAAAATAGAAATTTTTATGATTAACTCAACTAAAATGTCTCAAAACGTCTAAAAATGACAAACAAATATTGTCTAGGAAAAAGTCCTAGTTGAAAATTGCAAAGATCCAAAAAAAAGATAAAACTTAAACTAAAATTTGAAGCCCTAAACGATGGATTTTAGGCCTTAAACTGTTGTGTTATGGCTGTAGCTGTAATACCACTCATAGGTCTCTGACTCAACTTCGTTTGACATATTATGGGCCCCACATTTCAATCGAACCTGAATTTTAGACACTTCAGAACCCGCATTGCTTAATCGTTAAGAAATCTGAATGCTTTATATATTCCAGGGCTGTTTGGTCCGTAAATATTTGGGAAAAATAGAACTTTTTGTTATTAACTAAACAAAACTATCTCAAAACATCTAAAAATGGCAAACAAACATTGTCTAGGAAAAAACCCTAGTTGAAAATAGCAAAAATCCAAAAAAAACCCTGAAAATAAACATAATAGTTTAAACTAAAATTTAAAGCCCAAAATGATGGATTTTGGGCCTTAAGCTGTTGTGTTACAGATATAGCTGTAACATCCCTCGTAGGTTTCTAAATCAGCGTGGTTTTGATATATTATGGGGCCTACATTTGGATCAGACCTGAAAGTTAGACCCTTCAGAACCCGCATTGCTTAATTGTTAAGAAATCCAAACGCTCTATATATTCTAGGGCTATCTGGTCTGTCAATATTTGGGAAAAATAGAAATTTTTATTATTAACTCAACAAAACTTTCTCAAAACATCTAAAAATGACAAACAAACACTATCTAGGAAAAAACCCTAGCAAAAAAGTGCAAAAATCCAAAAAAAACCCTGGAAATAAACATAAAAGCTCAAACTATAATTTGAAGCCCTAAACGATGGATTTTGGGCCTGAAGCTGTTATGTTATGGCTATAGTTATAGCACCACTGGTAGGTCTCTGAGTTAGCTTCGTGTTGATATATTATGGGCTTCGCAATTCAATCAGACCTGAAAGTTAGGCCCTTCAGAACCCACATTGTACAATCATTTCAAAATCTAAACACTCTATATATTCCAGAGCTGTTTGGTCAGTGAATATTTGGGAAAATTAGAAATTTTTATTACTAACTCAACAAAACTGTCTCAAAACATCTAAAAATGACAAACAAACACTGTGTAGGAAAAAACCCTAGCTGAAAATTGCAAAAAGACAAAAAAAAAACCCTTAAAATAATCATAAAAGCTCAAACTAAAATTTGAAGCCCTAAACGATAGATTTTGGGCAGGAAGCTGTTGTATTACAATTGTTGCAGTAACATCACTCATAGGTCTCTGAGTCAGCATCGTTTTGATATATTATGGGCCCCACAGTTCAATCGGACTTGAAAGTTAGACCCTTCAGAACACGAATTGCGCAATCATTTCAAAAGCCAAACGCTCTATTTATTCTAGGGCTGTCTGGTCCGTCAATATGTTGGAAAAATATAAATTTATATTATTAACTCAACAAAACTGTGTCAAAACATCTAAAAATGACAAACAAACACTATGTAGGAAAAAACCTTAGCTAAAAATTGAAAAATCCAAAAAAAAAACCCCTAAAATAAACATAAAAGCTTAAACTAAAATTTGAAACCCTAAACGATGGATTTTGGGCCTGAAACTGTTGTGTCACGACTATAACTATAACACCTATTTTAGGTCTCTGAGTCAGCTTTGTTTCAATATATAATGGTTCCTACATTTCAATCAGACCTAAATGTTAGGCCCTTCAGAACCCGCATTGCTTAATCTTTAAGAAATCTGAACGCTCTATATATTCTAGGGTTGTTTGGTCCATAAATATTTGAGGAAAATATAAATTTTTGTTATTAACTCAACAAACTGACTCAAAATATCTAAATATGATAAACAAACATTGTCTAGGAAAAAACCCTAGCTGAAAATTGCAAAAATAAACCCCTAAAAATAAACATTGAAGCTCAAACTAAAATTTGAAGCCCTAAACGATGGATTTTGGGCCTGAAGCTGTTGTGTTACAACTGTAGCTATAACATCACTCGCAGGTCTCTGAGTCAGCTTCGTGTTGATATATTATAAGCCCTACAGTTCAATCAGACCTGAAAGTTAGACGCATCAGAACCCGTATTGCGCAATCATTTCAAAATCCAAACGCTCTATATATTCCAAGGTTGTCTGGTCCATGAATATTTGGGGAAAACAGAAATTTTTATTATTAACTCAACAAAACTATCTAAAAACATCTAAAAATGACAAACAAACACTATCTAGGAAGAAACCCTAGCTAAAAATTGCAAAAATCCATAAAAAACCCCTAAAATAAACATAAAAGCTCAAACTATAATTCAAAGCCCTAAATGATGGATGTTGGGCCTGAGGCTGTTATGTTATGGCTGTAGGTATAACACCACTCATAGGTCTCTGAGTAAGCTTCCTTTTGATATATTATGGGCCCTGCATTTTAATCGGACCTGAAGTTAGACCCTTCAGAACACGCATTGTGCAATCGTTTCAAAATCTAAACGCTCTACATATTCCAGAGTTGTCTGGTCCATGAATATTTGCGAAAATAAAAATTTTTATTATTAACTCAACAAAACTTTCTCAAAACATCCAAAAATGACAAAAAAATACTGTCTAGAAAAAAACCCAAGTTGAAAAGTGCGAAAATCCAAAAAAAAACCCCAAAAAAAACATAAAAGCTCAAACTAAAATTTGAAGCCTTAAACGATGGATTTTGGGCCTGAAGCTATTGTGTTACAGTTACACCTATAACACCACTCATAGGTCTCTGAGTCAGCTTCATTTTGATATATTATAGGCCCCACATTTCAATCGGTCCTGAAAGTTAGACCCTTCAGAACCCGCATTGCTTAATTGTTAGGAAATCCAAACGCTCTATATATTCCAGGGCTGTCTGGTTCGTGAATTTTTGGGGCAAATAGATATTTTTATTTTTAACTCAACAAAACTTTCTCAAAACATCTAAGAATGACATAGAAACATTGTCTAGGATAAAACCCTTGCTGAAAAAGTGCAAAAATACAAAAAATAGCCCTGAAATTAAACATAAAAGCTCAAACTATTATTTGAAGCCCTAAGCGATGGATTTTGGGCTTGAAGCTGTTGCGTTATGGCTGTATATATTCTAGAGCTGTCTAGTCAATGAATATTTCGGGAAAATAGACATTTTTATTATTAACTCAACAAAACTATCTCAAAACATCTAAAAAATACAAAAAAACACTGTCTAGGAAAAAACGTTAGCTGAAAATTGAAAAAAGACAAAAAAAATCCCCAAAATAAACATAAAAGCTCAAACTAAAATTTAAAGCCCTAAATGATGGATTTTGGGCAGGAAGCTGTTGTGTAGCCGTAACACCACTCGTAGGTCTCTGAGTTAGCTTCGTTTTGATATATTATGGGCCCCACAGTTCAATTGGACCTGAAAGTTAGACCCTTCAGAACACATATTGCGCAATCATTTCAAAATCCAAATACTTTATTTATTCTAGGGCTGTTTGGTCCGTGAATATTTGGGGAAAATATAAATTTTTATTATTAACTCAACAAACTATCTCAAAACTTCTAAAAATGACAAACAAACATTATCTCAGAAAAAACCCTAGCTGAAAATTGAAAAAATCCAAAAAAAATCCCAAAATAAACATAAAAACTTAAACTATAATTTGAAGCCCTAAACAATAGATTTTGGGCCTGAAGCTGTTGTGTTATGGCGGTAGCTGTAACACCACTCATAGGTCTCTAACTCAGCTTCGTGTTGATAAATTGTGGTTCCTGTAGATGGCGGGGTTTAGCACACGCCCAAGTTTATTGCAACCGTGACACTGTTTGAGCTCAGGCCTCTAAGGAACACACTAACCACTGTCACAAAGACATGGCGTGGAGATGAGGAGTCGCCACCCAGGGTAATAACTGGGACAAATCGAAAGTGGTGGTAACTCGATTCTCTAATACAAGCTAGCACCACAACCAGGAGTTCTGGATACGCAATACCAACTTCTTTTAGTCTTGTGTTCATTTAGCTTTATTTTATTAATTATTATCTTATTCCCTAATTACATGCAATTTCATTAAACTCTAATTCGAACATCCATCTAACCCTAAGGCAACTAATCAATGAAAAAACACATAAAAAATGCATTCAAAGTATAATGTCCCTAAATCTAAATTACATTTGATTTTATTTTAAGTTAACTAAATCTACATATTTTATTTACAAATGAAAATGAAACTAAAGATGGGCCTACATTTTGATTAATTAGTGAAACTAAATC
>CATIWM010147143.1:0-36104 GCA_949671775.1 Mallotus repandus
CACTTTTGTGATTGTGTACGTGGTTGCGGTAACCACTCCAGTGATTGCGTGAGAGTGTGTGAATAAAAATAAAAAAAATAAAAAATAAAGAGAGAGAATTGCAAAAGAGAATGACAAAGAAAAGAGAGAAGAGAAAAAAATAAATAAATAAATAAAGAGGGGGAGAAAAGAAAAGATGCATTTTATTGAGGCTGCGGTAGCCTTGTGTATTTCAAAAGGGTTGCCAATAGAGCTTGAGGCAACCTTGAAGATAATATATATGTGTTTTATGCAAGTGACAATGAGTAATGATAAAGCTAAAATTTTGGAATCAATAAGGGGATGGAATGTGTGAGCAATAAATAAAGTGCAATAATACTGAGGTTAGAGACACTTATAAAGACATAGTGGTAAATGAGTCAGATGACTTGCAACAACCTTTAAGAAGCAAGGAAAGGGATTCAATGAATCAACTTACTTGTGGATGGGGGGGTAGCTTCTTAGAAAGGAATTTGGCACCTTTACTCGAGGCGAAGGCATAAATATTTTGATCTAAAAATCATGAACTCTCACTCCTACAAAAATGGGCCAACATGTTGCTTTCAAATGACCCATTGGACTCGGACATAGCTTATTACACTTTAGAAGATCATTCTAGAGAAGAATTCTCTTGAACGTTACTTCTACAAATGGAACAAGCACAATAAAGGTACATGCATACTTCTGCATGCGAACAACAAAAGTACCTGAAGGATCAAGTGTAACAACAAGTAATCGAACAAGTAGGTGATAGAGCATAACAAGATGTTGTTTGGTGAAGATCCCATTCTTATAACGAAAGATGCAAAAACTCAAGAAGGTGCATAGCAACAAAATATGAGCGCCTAAGTGCTGTAAAACAACAACAGTTTTACATAAACATATGGTAATGTGTTAGTTATATGTTGCACCTTTTCAATTTCTTTACACAATGATAATCTATGGTGTTATTTATTTATTTGATGCATATATACTTACAAAATTGTGGATTTATATAACATTGAATCTTATTAAAAGAATTAAAGAACCATGAGAATTATTTTCAATATGTACTATTATTACTTCTTTGTTTTGTCTTGCGAGGTACACTTCACACTCGAGATAAGAATAAAGTAATGAAAGAACGAGAAGCAGTATTGAGAGGAAGTAAAGACAACGACATAAGAAAAAAACATGCAAATATTGAAGTGGAGAGCCAATAATGCTAATGGACAAGAGCGAGAAGGAGTCAAAAGTTGGCATAGTTTTAGAGTATAAATTGATAGTACAAGTTCATAAAAATAAGATAGAAGAATAAACAAAACACTCTAAGGACAAGAACCGTGAACACCTATACCCAATTGACCAGGGCGTCAATTGCTCGAGTGGGGGAGAATTTAACGGGGCGACGAAAGGAGCCCTAGGGCCAATGCACCCTTAGAGTCCTTAACCAATATTAAGGGCATGGATGAACAAGAAAAGTATAATATGGTTGAACGAGGATGTACATGAAGGGAAAAGTATATTGAAGGGGACTTTGGTAATTTATGAAGGTGTGATGGGTGGAACATTATGATGTCTCCTCCTAGTAACCTTTAAGGTGCTCCTTATGCTCTTTAGGGGGTACATTCGGTGTAAGCTCTCCACCATCCCCGAGGCTTGTGTGCATGGTTCAATAACACAGCCTTAAGTGAGCTCCCTAGGTGAGAAACTAGGCGACAGGCATCGAGTTCAGGAAAGAGGAATTCGGTGTCTCCATAGAGAAGGAGCTCTATGGACACTACGAGGCCAAGGTGCTAGTAGTGCGTGTTCTCCTAAGCCCGAGGTTCTTATGTAGCTTGCGCTATGAGCTAGCATATAGAGGAATTACGAGGCATAAGTGGGATTCAGATATATGTGGGAATTGTGAGGCAAATGTGGAATCAAGTATTGTGTGGGAACGGTGAATGCATATGCAAACTATAAGACGAGCCTGTGCCTTAAACATAAGCGGGAATACAGGGGACAACATTAGTGGCAAACATGTAAGGTTGGTTAGGTTCGTCAACACTCGACTATAGATTAAGAACATTCGGTATTAATATTAGAGGCATGTTTATAAGGCTTGGTTGGCCTACATATGGGGAGTTTAGGCGCCACACGGGTCAAATATTAGGGCTAAAATGATGACCCGTGACAGGGGTACAAGAAATAACATTGAGATCAATACCCGACTCTTGTACCAAATTACACAATATGGGAATCAATACTCAACCTTGAACCCAATTACATCCAAATAAGCTCACCTAAATAATCTCACATCTCAACAATATTAACATGTCCTGGAGATCAAAAGAGAGACCCAAAAACTTATACCTAAAATATTATATATATATATATATATATATATATATATGGCACCCCTGTTACCTTTTCGGCACACCTAATATAGGTAACTGTGGCCATATATAGAGTAATAAATTGTTCTACTTTAAGAAGGATTTCCTTCCTGTAAACAAAATAATAGTTTAATTTTTAACACAACTTAAATTTTTTTAAAATAAGGATTTCCTTGCCTTGACCATTAAATATATCAAAAATACACTTCAACTTAAACAAATGATGTTATACACCCAAAATTTAAGCACATATTTAATACTTTTCGTGGTTCACAAAATTCGGAAATAGCATTTTATCTTCTTTGGACCTTCTTAACACAAAATGTGTGCAGAAGCACCAAACTTGCATATATACACTCCCTAAGTTTTCATTTCAATTAAAGGAACACGTCAATTCTCTTCTGCACTTATTAACACACAAAAAATTCTGTATTATTAACTTTAACTTGCAATTATTTCACTCCGGATCCATAAAACATTGGCGTTTTTTTATTTATATATTTATATTTTATATAATAAACTTTCCACAGAGGTACTAAACTTAATATTTGACAATCAAATTCATAAACCATAAAAGTACTTTTTACTTTTCTTTTTAACAAATTTTATTTTCTAAAAAAGACCATATTAATTATTTTTTTAAACAATAAAAGACCATGTTATATGTTACTATAATTTTATGAAATATTCCAAATTAAGGTAAAAATTAACTTTGAAGGTAAAGAAAATACAATACAGAGAAAATTAACTAATTATCTTTTATAAGGACTGTATAAAAAAGTACAATTTTTCTTTGAAAGGTAGAAAAAAGAATCAGTAAGTTTTTGTGCTTATAAATTCATATAGATCTGTATGTGCCGTTTGTCAGCATGTGAAGGATAAACAATACAAATGAAAAGAGTCAACACATTGAACCAGAAGTAAACTTACAAGGTTTTGCCCCTTCATTCTTGAAGAAAGGTATGCTTGCATAAGTTGGATCTAAGAATTTATGAAAGACATACCTGGGAACCGTGGCTTGGCCATCCTTCGTTTTTGGTCAACGTTTCGGCAAAGTTTATCTGTCCATAGCTGAATCTTTCGATCTGGTTTGATTCGTGATCACATCTACAAAAAAAGGTTTTCCCATGGACTGATGCCCCCTGGTCCAGGCATTGATCTACATCACTTCCGAATACGTACCATTAGCAGTTTCTTCTCAAGATTCGCAGGACTTTGAGGAGTTCCATTGACCTAGGGAAAACACAACATTTTGTTAAATGCCAACATGATGTGTATTCTTTTCTTATTTTAATTTATTGGGTGGTCATGTGATGTGGGGCTTATGTAGATGGAATTGAGGCCTTGCTAATGAAAAGGACAAGTGATTAAGAACAAAAATAATATATGAATACTAGGCCTCAAGAAAAGTATATAACATAAACTACTCTTTTGCTCTGCAAAACATGAGGCGGTTTCAAGGGCTTAGAGACATCAAAGGGTTTTGCAAAGGCTAGGTGAAACACACAAGTAATTGGCAAAATAGCAATGGCAGGGCAACAGAGTCAAACTATGTCCTTCCTTTTAATTTCCTCTCTACTTCAGACAGACCCCACGTTCCACTTTAATATTATAACACTACTAGAAATGATTGGTAAAGTAAATGCAACCGTCGGATGACCCAAGTTTGCATGGAAGATTTGTTTTCATCCATCGATTAAGAATGAATGAAATCAATACACATACAGAGTATATGGCATCATGAAGTGGCATTTTTAAATTTCTTGATAAAATCGTATTAGCTTGTAGCTACTTATCACTTTACTACGCAGCCTGCCTTCAAGTTTCGGACGCTTTTCCAATTTTGCCCTCCACTTCCTCCACCTACTTGAATATTACGTGCATGAAGAAGAAGAATAAAAAAAAAAAAAAAAAAAAACAAAGAAGAAGTAGCAGCAGCAGCAGGCCAACAGCTTTCAAAATCAAGAAAGCTTATTATCTTCAAGATAGCCATCCCTCTAGCCATTTCGTTTCCTCTTAATTCTTGTGAACTCGCCAGCTTAAAGAAAGTAGCAGTAGCTATACCTTTTTTTCGATGGGGAACTGTTTATGCTCTGATTCCTCTCGATTTGGAGATGGAGTTGGTTTCAAGACTGGTTAGAACTCATCTCTCTTTTATTTCTGGTTTCATTTTAATTAATAGGCGTATCTAAAACATCGATTTTTCATATAGTCTTTATTACTTTTAACTATATTCTAACTTCCACATTCATATCATACACCTCTTATGCATCTCATACTCTCCCGTCTCTGAGCCGTCTCTTCTTGACCCATATCATCCAACTAAGAAACAATCACTAAAATTTGGGTTCGTTATGTAACTAAGATCCATTCAAGAACTGGGTTGATTCTCAATTCTGTGAATCTAGCAAAAGAATGTAATTTCGTTTGTTGATATGTTACAGTGTTTCAGCTTTTTTTATTACTGGCTTGTACGCTAGCTAACAGAACTATAGAAACAAATGAATATGAATATCTAGAAATATGACTATTAAAATAAATCACCCTAGCTACCATCCATCTTGTTGAAGTTTGTTTCATCTTTGATCATCCATATGCAAGTTCATTTGGATAGAATCATACATCGGATTCATGGTTTGGTAGTATATATTTATATGTTTTTTGCTGATTCTGCGCAGATATGATATTGTTTAACGTTGAGGAATTAAATGCGTACATGGATGTATTTAGCAAAAGAAAATTTATTGGGAAAGGAGCATTCGGTACTGTTTATCGTGGAATCATTAGTGGGAGGATGGACAGAAACATCAATGGGCGGCAAGTAGCTGTTAAGTTATTTCGCAACAAAGACGAAAGAGCAAGAACTCATTGGCAGGTAAAATTACTTGAAATACTTGGATTAATTTGCTCTTGTTTGCTTCCTAAAAAACAAAAAAAATTGGCTCTTGTTTGCATTGCTTAATTCTATCATGGCTTTGTTACCTCGTTTTTGCCTAAATTTTCACCTTAAAATCTTCTTTGTCGTTGATGAGTGCAATAACTGAGTACTTGCATTGTATTATAGTTAATGAATGTATGCTAGCTAGTGATCTTGCTATACAAAGTCTCAGGCACACAGCTAAATAAGTAACTCAATCTTTGTAGTTAGCTTGATCGCCAACACATAATTGACCTCCTCCTGAGTAGTCTTTGCTAGAGGAGAGTTCAAATTTGGCAATGATTTATCTTTTGTGAAGGTTCTACTTCTAAATGTGGGTATTTTCTTTCTATTTTTACTTCGTTCATAAGCTCACACTTGCATGCTATATAGATTTTGACAAAAAGTATCATGTATCAACTGAGAAACACCACTTATCAATACACTTTTCTTGAAGACCGGATCTCTAACTTGGAGAATTGATTCTTGTACTCTTCATAATCATTTGGAGATAACCCTTGAAATTTGATCTGATTATGGTTCGAACCTATAATCTCCGCTATGAACATCCACAAGCAAGAATTTAGCAGTAGCTTACACCATTAAGATAATCCTTCTCTTTGATGAGTGCGCTCTATACTGACACAAGTTCAGTACTCTTTCTTCTAGGTTTTTTTTTTTTTTTTAAGCTATAGTTCTTGCTGGCTCTATTTTGTTCCTAACTAGCCTTGTTTAGTACAGAATTCTTGCAAAATCACAGCACTTATCATACTCTTTTTAGAATCTTTAATTTCAGTACGTTCTTCTGGATGACTGAAAATCTCGGTTAAAATCTCCAATTAAGAATCTTCCGTGCCTTGTCCACTGGTGTTTGCTGACTACATGTAAATAGATGGATCGAACAGGGCCTGCTGTTTCTTGAAGCATGCAGGTCCAATAACATTGGAAATCATTCTTACATGCTATAGTACATAGATAGTGGCAATAGATTCTTCCGAAGGAAATTGAGAAATAAATCATATTATATTAGCAGAAAATTTTTGAATTACAGGAAAGTTTTTGCTCATGCAAGTTTTCTACACGGCAGAGTAAACAGGGGATATAGTGCTTATGCCTAAAAAAATAAAAAACAAAAAAAACTTTTTGGTTAAGACTTGTATGTTATTTTATGATTTTTTTTAATAATCCATTGTTAGATGAAAGTGTATAGCTAAGTGTATTTTTTTTTTATATATTATTTCTTGTCGTTATCTCGCGAGATCACGACTATTAGTTGTTAATGTTAACTGAAATGAGAAATACCATAAGGATGAGTTCTCACAGTGTTTTGCAGTGATAATTCAAGAATTAATTTGGTCTGGGGGATTGAATTGATTGTGCAATTAGGAATTTAGGATGATGCTGCATATGATATACTTGTCTCATTAACTGAATTAATTGTGCTCTTTGGAGGCTTTATTTGTCTTCTTAGGTTCTCTTTTTGGCCTCAATAGCACAAACTCTTTTATTGGATATTAAGATACATCTGCTATTCATTGTTTAAAAAAAAAAATTATATTCCCATGGTGCAATGGTGATCTTTCTTCCAGAATACCATGAAATGCAAGATTTAAATTTTAATATTGTTGATTTATGAATGTTCAGGTCTTTTAACTTCTCTATTGTTTATATATATATATATATTGCCTAATTCAGGTTAACAAATTGAACTATACAAAATATTTTGTCAATATTAAAAGTTGAGTAGACAAACCATAAAATTTCTTTTCATAATATCAAGAGATGGATTCAATTTAAAAATTAAAGAAAAAAAGTATTTTGAGCAATATGATGATATTGGTATATTTTTCAGGCTGAAAAAGAATACTTGCCCCAATTACTACATCAAAATATAATCGAATTGATCGGTTATTGTGAAGCTCCATAAATGTTCTATCTTGTTTATTCATTCATGGAAAATGGAACTATCTTGAATAAATTAGCTGGTAATCTCCTGTGAAAAGAAAGTTATTGTTTATTGTCCTTTGATATGCTATAATAATAATAAATTATTATTATTATGTATATATCTATAATTATTTTTTTATTATTTGCTTTATTTATAGGTCTAGACTGGAATAGAACTCTGAAAATTATGAAGGGACTAGCAAGTGCAATTCAGATGCTACATGTGCATGAGCCTCCGCTGATCCATAGAGATTTAAAGCTTAACAATGTTTTGTTGGATAAGGTCAATTAATCATTTACATCCTCTTTATGAGTATAATTAATCAACACCTTAATTTTAGGAATTAACTACTGAATATTACTGTACTTGAACAGGATTTTACTCCAAAACTAGCTGATTTTGGTATGGTTACTCCAGAGGAAGTACAGGTACATTCAAGTAAGTGTTTTCATGAACATTACTAATTACTTTACTTTCTCCCACTGCACATGAGCCACCGATTTAATACAAGATACTATCATAATCGTCTAAATAATTAGACATCTAATCCCTAATTATAACAACTCAATTGCAAAAGTAAGAACTCCACCAACCCAGCTCTATCCCCCGAGTCAAGTGGAACATGTATGAAAAAGTCAGATATTTTTTTATTCTTTCTTTGTTAAAATTATAAGATTTAATATATTTCCAATTTCTCAAATTTGACAAATTTTGTCACTTTGTCCTTTTAACGTATAAATGGACCATATTAATATATCAACTTGCTAAAATCATGATTTATCAATATTTTTAACGAGTAATTAGGTGTTTAAAAAGTTTTTTTTTAAACTTATAAATATACCATTTGAACACCTCAAATAGTGCTAAAAATGTTGATAAATCTTATTTTTAACAAGTTGAAGTGTTTAAATGGTCAATTTATAAGTTGAAACGCAAAATTGACAAAAAGTGTTATGTTCAAGGGCTACTGCTGTTTTATGCCAAATTACAATGATAATTAGGATTAAGAAAACAAACCAATTTAAATTGAATGGACTCAAAATGATGTTACACTATTAATCAATGGAGATTAATAATTTTCCCATTTTCATTTTTCAATATTTTCAATTGACCGAACATAAAACAAAAAATCATACAAAAAATGCAATTTTTTTAACAATATACAAAATAATACAATTTATTGTAATGAAATCCAATGATTAATCATATTATATGATTAGTAAAAGTTAACTACTTTCTCATCAGGAACAAGACCAGATGATATTTACAGTTTGGGAGTGATAATATTACAATTAATAATGAAAGAAGAGAATGCTTCATTGCCTGGAGTTAGACTATCTTGGCACATCAGCAATTGGGCAAGCAGAATTTACATGGAAAATAAACATGCAGTAGTGCATATAGCATTAACAAGCACAGGAAGCTCCAAAAGAGATGCCATTGTTGTAACAGAGCTTGCGTTGGACTGTGTGAAGGCTAAAGCAACAGAGCGCCCAAACATTGATGAAGTCATACTTAGACTTGCAAATTTGAAAGGGAAAAAAGGAAACTAATTACAATCATAAAAAATGAATTTATGTATACAAATTGTATATTTTTTGTTTAGCTTGTACCCACCTTAGCAAACTTTTGGAATTTTTTTATCATAAGGTTTTAATTTCATATGTAATTATGTTTATGATATATGTAATTTTTTATGTTTTATTTAAAAAAAAAAGAAATTTTATGTCATGTATGTAATTTATTTACATGAATTTGCACATATTAAATTTGTTAGATTTAGTATTGGCTCCAACTCCAAGTTTATTTATAAATTAATTGGTATTGATTTTCTATTAATTTTTAATTATTTTTAGAATAAATTATATTAATGCAATTTCTTATTTTTATTTTTTGCAAAATAGGAAAATGAATTTTATAGCTTAAAAAATTATCAAGAGCTTTTTTGATTGAGCTTTCATATTGTTTTTCAAAATAAACATTTTAGGCATAGAAAAGCAAAAATTTTATATAAAAAATAAAATGAAATGAAAAAAATGGTTAAATTAGGAGCACAACAGAGTCAAACTGATTAATGAACTATTTTCATATAATCAAGAGTCAAGTTCAATTTTAGCTTTTTGAATTAGTGGACGAATCAAGCTTAAATGTCATAATACTTAATTCGATAAGTTCATGAATCTAATCCTTTTTTATTGGATGAATTGATTTCTTAATATTGGTGAATTGTAAGGAAAAAAAAAAAGATTTTTTATCCATTTTTTTAATTATTTGAGACTTATTATACATATATATATATCCACTATTCATTAATTTTTATTTAAAAATAATTGCATAATATTTTGTTGAGTCAAATTTTAGTGTAAAAATTATTCAAATGAGTCCATTTTAATTATAGTGTAAAAAAATAATTGAGCTGAATTAAATTTTAAAATGAAAAAGAGGGTTCGTCATGACCTAGACCATTTTACCTTGTGTTGTGGAAGTTTGCTATTGTAATTTCCCAGGAAAGTCATGGTTCAAACTATTGCTTTTTCATCATCTACTTTCAATTGATGTTACATCACTAAAATATGTTTCTTTAACTATGTTTCAGAAAAAAAAAAAAAATTAAACATAAAAAAATTTCTTGGGTTGACAACATTCCTCACTTCACATCTCCATCACCATACAAATCAGCTTCCTGTGAAAAGCAACCATCTCTCCTACACTTCTATTTGCTTCCTTCTTTTCTATAAAATTTGACCATTTGGACATCTTCATCCGTGAAGATCCCTACCATCTATCATAGAAAAGGACCCATGAGTCTATCTTTAGGTTTGGCTACTTAAATTTTGCAACATATGCTCAAAAGAAAAGAACAATCATAAGTTGACAAATCTCAAAGAAAATCAAAGATGATGTGGAGATAGAAATGAAATTTTCGTTGCAATTAATAGTTAGATTTATAATGTCCAAGAAAGGAAATTTCCGCTGTAATTAATAGTTAGATTTATAATGTATTTTACAACTTTCAAGTCATCTTGATATAAAATTTAAATTATGCTATCGTAAATTTATAAAGAGAGGATCTTCTCATATCGTACATTTTATCAATATTTTAATTATATAACCTATCTATTAATTAAAAAATATACATATATATTATAAATCTCATCATTAAATATAATAATTTAAAATAAATGAAAATATTTAAAATTAAAATAATATCAGATATTTTATCTGTCTTGAATTTGGGCTTTACCCTTCTATATATCTCTATATCCTTTCATCATCATGTGTTATATATGAAACTTGGACGGATACATCTGCAACCCCTTGAACTTGTCATTTTTTGCTAATTTATCCTTCAATTTATAAATTAATTATTTTGACGCTTTAACTTGCTAAAAACATCATTTATAAATATTTTTCATACAATTTAACTGTCTAAATGATTTCATTACAAAAAGTTTTAGATATTTTTTTTATTTTAACAAGTTGAAGGTTAAAATAATCATTTTATATAAAAAAGAGACAAATTAATAAAAAAATCAAGTATAGAAGGTTACAGATATATTAAACCATCAAACTTATTTTAACGTTTGCATCGTGTTTTTCTATTTTTATTAAGTATAGCATGGAAGAAGTTTCCCAAATCAATGACAATAGTTCTTAGGGACAACGTTCAACATGTAATCCATCATTTTGGGTTATAATGAAAAACATATATCAAAGTGAAAATTGATAAGAAAAAATAATTATAAAGTGTAAGCAACAAATAAAAATTAATCTTCTACATAATTATCACCAATCAATAATCTTTAGTTACGTTATATTGACAAATTGTTTTAGCTCGCAGTGAACTCGAAAACTCACTTCACTTTCACTCTTTAGATAACTTTACTTTGCAAAAAAAAAAAAAAAACACAAAAAAGAAAATATATAGAGTAATTCACTCTTTAGATAGCATTTGACTGGTTGTTCTTTTTCTAGCCAATGAACAAATTAAATGAGTTGATACATCAATTGATTAATCTCTCCATGCATTAGCAAATTATATATAAAAATAGTTATTTTTTAATATATTGTACAACATAATTAATTTTGAAAAATAAATAATTAATTTAATAATTTTAGTGAAATCAGTTTTTTTTTGAAAAATTAGTGAAGTCAGATTTAAATTTTAAACCCACGTATACATTTTGATCCTAAACAATATATTAGGCATAATCCATTCACAGCTCTCTACCATTTTTTGTCAATTTAACACATTTAATTATAATTTTATCATTTCATCACCTGAATTTATTTAAAATATAATTTTTAAATTCCTATAAGTTCCATCTTATGTAAATAGTGAATTAAACATATATCAATATGTATAGTGAATCAAACATATATCAATATGTATAGTGAATCAAACAATGTCAATATGTATATATAGCAAACATTTTACTTTGAGTGTATGATATGAGAAGGTATATAACTTTAATAAAAAAAAAAAACTTTAGGAAATGTGTCATTGAATTATAATAAGATCTTATCCCCTTTTTTCCTGAAATAATATAAGATTTCATCCTTGAAAATATATTATTATTATTATTAAATTATTAAAAAAATTTTACTATTATTATAATTTTATCTGAATTGAACACAAATTTTTAAAATAATGCCTTGGTTCACAAGTCAAAAAAATAATATAATAAACAAAAACTTGACCGTTAATTAACCTCAAGAAAAATATCCTATAAAAACCACTATTTAAAATCATCAATCAAACAACAATAAATCATAATAATAATAAAAAAAGGTGCGCAGTTTAAACCCCTTAACACTTGGCGTTCATTTTAGCCGACACCAACAGCAAGCAACTCAAACCTCAGTCCATTTTCCCAATCACAGAATTTCAGAAATCTCTCTCCGCAGCACACACACCCAAACGCGCTCTGTCTCTGTCTGTCTGCCTGTCTCTCTCTCTCTCTCTCTGAAAAATCAAATTTTAATTTTCTTTTTTAAAAGTTTCTCTCTCTAGAACGTTCTCTAAAAACCTCTAGGGTTTCACTGTTGCAGCAACTGGATCCATTAATGGCAGAGGAACCAGCATCGCCGTCACCAGCAGCGACGACGGCGGCGCCTGTTTCACAGTCACAGGCTGCGCCGCTAGGTTCATCGGTGATTCCGATAGTGAACAAATTGCAAGATATATTTGCGCAATTAGGAAGCCAGTCGACAATCGAGCTGCCGCAGGTGGCGGTGGTCGGAAGTCAAAGCAGCGGGAAATCTAGCGTCCTGGAGGCCCTCGTCGGAAGAGATTTTTTGCCTCGTGGAAACGATATTTGTACTCGGAGACCGCTTGTTTTGCAGCTTTTGCAAATTAAGAGAAAAGCTGATGGCAGTGAAGAAGAGTGGGGAGAGTTCTTGCACCTTCCTGGAAAACGGTTTTATGATTTCTCTGAGATCCGCCGAGAAATTCAAGTATGCTTATTTTTTTTATTTTTTTTTCGAAATTTTAGGTGATGAAGGAGAATTTTAGCTTAATATATAGTTGCTCGGTTCAATTTTAATTTTAATCAGATTGATTGTTGCAGTGTTTTATGCGGTTTTTCTGAATGTGTTGTTGTAAAATCTGTGAAAATCCTGGTAGATGAGAGATTGAAGATATAATTTTGATTTCTAATTATGTTTTTGACATAAGAGTTGCAAAGTCTTTTGCTTAAGTGGAGCTATGCAATGATGGACGTGGAATTAAGAATTTTATAAGGTGTTTCTCTATATTCGGGGAACTTATCGTTTGTTTGCTTCTTAATTGTGGAAAAAGTAGAAAAGTAGTGCTTTAGTTTGCTGACACTGACATTTTAAGCCTTATCATGTTTATACTCCTCTATTGGATTGGAGTTGGACTCCTACATCAGGGCAGGGGCTGTTCATTTCTTTTGTACAAGAGCTGAAAATGTAGATGAGTAGAAGCAAAGCTAACATAGTTTACACATTCTGTTCAAGGTTTCCAACAGCTGAATAGGACTTAGACTGAACTAAACATAATTTATCTAGTCTGAATGTGTGTAATGCCAGCAGTAGTTGTTTGAACTTCAGAAGTAGCCTATAAAATATGAATATCTCATCTGGGGTTTTAGGTGAATAATTGTTTGAACTGTTGTCTATAGGCTGAGACTGCTAAGGAAGCTGGGGACAATAAAGGTGTTTCAGACAAGCAGATTCGCTTGAAGATTTTTTCACCAAATGTTCTTGATATCACACTTGTTGACTTACCTGGGATAACAAAGGTTCCTGTGGGTGATCAGCCCTCTGATATTGAAGCACGGATTAGAACTATGATTATGTCATATATTAAAAAACCAAGCTGTCTGATTCTAGCTGTTACAGCTGCAAATTCAGATTTAGCAAACTCTGATGCTCTTCAGATTGCGGGCAATGCTGATCCTGATGGTAAGTTTTACTTGCTGTTCCATGCAATTGTTTATGTTTTATTCTATTGAAACTCTTACAATTTAGTTTTCTGTTACAGGCTACAGAACTATTGGAGTAATTACAAAGGTGAATATCTCTTTCCTCGGTGGTGGAGTAGTTTCAAACTCTGGGAAGCTTTTGTTTAATTTTTGACACATTTCTTTTTTGACCTCAGTTGGATATTATGGACAGAGGTACTGATGCTCGTAATCTGCTGCTTGGAAAAGTGATCCCTCTTCGACTTGGCTACGTTGGTGTGGTTAACCGTAGTCAAGAGGTATCAATGTAATTTAGAAGAATAGTGCTACATCCTGTGGTCTGGTTGTTTTATCTTGGTTTAACATTACATTCTGTTTCTTTTTTTCTCGTTTGAATCATCCTTGTAGATTATTGCTTAGGTGATGCCTTTTCAGGGAAAAGATGATGAATATATCATAGTTACTGCTGCTGTTGTTTAGTTCCTTCTACATATTTTTTTCTTTGTTTTGCCCAATTTTTTAATTTTTTTAAAATTTGGATGGTTTGGTGTTAATTGTATTTGACATTTTGTTGATTGAGTGTTGAAAACAGTTTCTATTGCAGATGATTTAGAATAGGACTTAACAATGCTACTCCAGATTTTTTTTTTTGAAATCTTCATTGTTTTTAAGCTTTGATTCCTGGTTTTGAGTGATATGCTGGTGGCTTGCCTTTCCTTGGATCTGTTTCCAAGAAATTGCATTATCTAATGTGGAAAACAACATCACCTTGAGTGTGGATATCTCTGATACATGGAATGAAAATATGAACAAAATTGTCTTCATTTGGAAATACGATATGGTGGGATTTGCTTCTGTAGATATGGTAATGAGAACAAGATATGATTGAAACACTTTATGGGATTGCCAATGTGATTAATTTTATGTGAATCACATATCATAGTGAAATAAAATGCTCATGAAGATTTGTATTTTTAAGGTAACCTATTAAGTGTAATAAATTACATTTGGTTTGAAATAGTTTATTTCACTGCTTCACAGCTATATAAAAATTTTAAAATCCTGATATTGGTAACATACTAACAACATAGCTATTTACGATTTGTATGATGGAGATAGTTTTGATTTTAAGCCCACTGTTGTTTGCTTGTCAGTGCTCCAATTTTGACAGTCAGATCTACAAACAATCTAGAATGTAAATTACAAATTGCTCTTGGTGATGCACAGTCTTTTGCTTAATTTGAACTTATTTTGTTCATGCAGGATATCACACTCAATCGAAGTATCAAGGATGCCCTTGCAGCAGAGGAGAAGTTCTTCCGCAGTCGTCCAGTATGTTCTAAATTATAATTCTTTTTATCCTTGTTGGTGTAAAATCAGCTGGAGATATTTTTTTTCTCTTTTATCTTATTTGTCATTTGTTGGACATTGATCTCTAGGTGTATAATGGGCTAGCCGATCGCTGTGGTGTTCCTCAGTTAGCTAAGAAGTTGAACCAGGTAAATATCTGAAAAATTGATTTGTGAGAAGACTTCATGGGCTTGATCAATTATTTGATAGTATATGCTTCTTGTTCTGCATCCACTGCTTTTATGTATTTGCTAGAAACGTTTATTTCTCAACAACTAATCTAATTTCAAATTGAGTTTATACCTAAAATGGGCTTGGTAATTTTTTTTTCTGGTAGATGCAGTTGAATCTGTAATTTCACTGATTTTTAGTATTGGCTTCTCTCAGATTCTGGTTCAACATATCAAAGCTATTCTACCAGGGCTGAAGTCTCGCATAACTTCTGCAATGGTTTCTCTGGCAAAAGAACATGCAAGCTATGGAGAAATCACAGAATCAAAGGTATTTATATTTGACTGAAAGAGTGTCTGTTCAATATCATCGAGACCATTTACAATACTTGTCATTTTGACTCTTCACTTTGTCCTAAAGGACCCATGTCAGATATGTTTACTTGGTCATGACTTTTGGAACACCTTGGCGCTATAAATTGATGGGAAGTTATGAAAATTTGATACATTGGGAAATTCAAATCTTGAATATTTTCTGGATTTGGCACTTTTGCTTGAAAGCAGAATGTAATTGATCTTGTATAACATTTCTAGGCACAACAATGGGATTATCCTTGGCCTAGTCTATGTTTTTCTTCCTGTTATGATTTGTACTCTTAACTCTTAATTATCTGATAATGCCAACTGTATGAATAGTACTTTCAAATGCAACTTAAGTTCTTGGCAGACATTTGTTGATTCTTGATGTCCATAATGCAATTCGATTCGAATACATATTTTGTGCTCATTCCAACTTTTTTTTTTAAGTGTTTGGTGTGGTTTCTTTTGCTGATGCTGTCTTTATATTTTTTGCTAATTGCTTTGTAAAACCTTTTGTAATGATAGGCTGGTCAGGGAGCACTACTCCTAAACATTCTTTCAAAATACTCAGACGGTAAATCTCATAATTTCAATGCTATTCTTTATGGTTAAACTGTTAAAAGTACAAATTTTATTATCATCAAATGTTTTACCGCACTTGGTGTACAGTTAAGATGATTCATTGTGTTAGATCTTGTTTAATGCAGCATTTGCTTCAATGGTAGAGGGCAAAAATGAAGAGATGTCGACATTTGAGCTGTCTGGTGGAGCACGTGTCCACTATATATTTCAGCATATTTTTGTGAAGAGTTTGGAGGTGTGCATGTGGTTTCTTGAAACTACTGTTTGCTTTATGAGTTATTTACTTTGATTTTTTTTTTAATTAAGTACATATGTGTAGGCTTAATATATATATGGTCTTTTTTTTTTTTTGCTATGGGAAAAAAATTAAGTAGGTGGATTGAATAATGCTCCCAATCTTGAAGGTTTTAGGTTTGAATTGCTTTCTGTCACAATTTCTTGTCAATCCTATTGGACTTTTTATTCATTGCTGTGGGCATATGAGTGTCATGTTTTCTCATGGGCAGAGGAGCCTAAGATGTTGCAAAATCTTTGAGAGAGGGATAATTTGCTCTCCAGATGTAAATTTTTTCTATTTTCAGCATTAATTATGTTCATTGTATGATATATATATATTTTTTAATTTACTAGGGTAAAGGTAGAAATATCTTCATGTTTAGGCTCTTATGCGCTTCTGTCTGTGTTTTGTTTTGGCTTATATCTGTCTTTTCTTATTCTTTTAAAAAAAAATTCATAATTCACCTAGATTTTTTCTGAAGGGTTTCAATTTTGAGTAATAGCATTTTTAGGGCTCAATTGCACTTTTTTGTGGTCATTAATATTCTCTTTGTTCTTCCTATTTTCTTGCTGCAAAATTACAGAGATGAATGAAATTTTACAAGTTGTAAATATTCAAACTAGTGTAGGGTTCATTTTTACAGTGTGTGTTAACTTTGATAGAAGCAATAGGAGGGCAATAATGTCCATTAAAAATCTCCTAGCATAATGAAGTGAATGATGTTTTAACCAGAAGCACATTGGCTCTGAAAATTGTACAAAAATAAGTCATTGATGAATTGCTATATCATATTCTTGGATACTTTTCTTTGTGGTTGGTAAGCATCTATGGTATTGGTATCCATGAAATGGCATGTTTGGATCTTATAGTTGATTGACAGTTGTCTAAGTATTGGCTTTATCAAGGGGAGAGATAGAGTAGATTTTCAATTGAGGATGAAGGGGAGACTAGACCTTTTTCCTTTTCTTTTCTCTTGCTGCTCTAGTGCGCAAGGGTTGGGAATAATTTTTTTTTTTTTAGATTCTGTCATTTTGAAAAATATATGGGGTTACGCTTTAGCTGTGTAATAGTTTTTCCCCTTCTGTTTGATGGCATACAAAACACTGTAATATGACATGAAACTTGAGGGTGAATGCGATGTATGATACTTTGCAATCTGATGCTGTAACATTTTGTCAACCAGGAGGTTGATCCATGTGAGGACTTGACTGATGATGACATTCGAACTGCCATTCAGAATGCAACTGGTCCTAGATCTGCACTGTTTGTACCAGAAGTAGGTTTTATCTCCTCCCTTCTCTTTCACCTTAAATCATTTTTTTTAACTATAATTTCTCAATTTTATGTTTTTTTACATATTAATTGTTTACTTTTTTCTTTTTCTTAGTCTTTTACTTTTTTTTTCTTTTTCTTTTTCTGAATTTTAATTTGTGTAGGTGCCATTTGAGGTTCTTATTCGAAGGCAAATAGCTCGTTTGCTGGATCCAAGCCTTCAGTGTGCTAGGTTTATATATGATGAATTATTAAAGGTAACATTTCTAATTGTTGTCTGTGAGCGCCATCAGTTACACAAGTGCATCTTCTAATAAAATCTCTCTCTCTCTCCAGATTAGCCATCGCTGTCTAGTAAGTGAACTACAAAGATTTCCTGTTCTAAGGAAGCGTATGGATGAAGTTATTGGAAACTTTTTGCGGGATGGTCTTGAACCATCTGAGACAATGATTGGCCATATCATTGAAATGGAGGTAATGCTGAACGCAAGATGCTTGATGTACTGCTGCATTTCTTCTTATCCTCTCTTCTTATAGTGACTTATTAAAAAAACACCTACTAATCATCTGTTCATCTTTCAAAATCTTTGTGATTAGGAATAGTTCTAGTGTTGATGAGATTATATATATTATATTGCCAATGAAAAAACTACAACAGGCATGCAGTTTCTAAAGTTTCTACGTTTGTAACTAATCCATCCAATGCTCTGCTTAGGCTATTAATTTGCTATGGTTGGGCACTGGTTTCCCCATTGGTTATATATTGATTTGGGCCTTTAGCTGCTGTTTCTTTATATGTCTGGTCTGCCGTCCTGCCATCATTTTTTATGTGAAACAATCACTGAAGCATTCTGTAGCAGCTTGAAAGTTTAAAACTGCTACTTTTTGTGGCTTTATCACAGGAATTTTTTCTGAATTTACTCTTTTTTTTTTTCCAAATCTAGCTAATTGTTTAATTTTTATCAGTTTCCAACAAAGGTTCAGGCCAAAAACTGATGTGGCTCTGGAGCTTACAATAATTTACGAAATTCAATTTCTTTTGACTCATCAGTGTACAAAACTCTTCTTTGCCCTGGAAAAAAAACACCGTGACCCCCCTAAAAGGAAACCCATACTTCTCCATAGACCAGCTGTCACCCCTTCTCCTATCACTTCCTTTTTTCTTTTTCTTTTCCCTTATTTCTTCTCCCTTTTCTGCTGGAGACCTTCCAAAACAACCACTCCTTACCCATCTGTGATCTTACCACCCCATAAGAACTTTTTACTTCAATTAATGCAAGTGACATTTTGTAATACAGCAAAGGGGAAATGGATTACTGCACTAATTTAAATGGTGATTTTCAAGTTATCAGCGCTAAATCAGCTTGATTGCTTGAGCAAATAGCTCGAAAGCTGCCAATTGTTAAAATTGATACAAATCTCATAATACACAACTAAAATTAAAAAAAGAAAAAGAATCGGCTAAATTTGAGATGGGTGTAAGATTCTTTTTTTGGTGAGGCCTTCTTTTAAACAAACTATTGAAGAGATAATTATCATGTTAGATTCATTTCAGAACTTCCGGAGGGAAGTTATGGGACATGATCGTACCTTGATTCATTCTTTTCTGTTTTATTTTACTTGAACCTTAGCATAATATAATGGTTGTTTTAAGTAGACTAGTTTGAACAACTTGCTAGAGCAAAGTAATAATCTCCTCTTGTGCTTGCAGATTTTTTTCTGATTCCTTTTTCCTCTCTTCTTCTTTGTTGTTTACTCTGCAAAACTGCTGGAGTGCTTGGTTGTTGAACTCATCTTTTCTAGGAAAAACTTTTGGATTCTTTTGCAGATGGACTACATAAACACCTCACATCCAAATTTTATTGGTGGGAGTAAGGCTGTGGAGATTGCCATGCAACAGATAAAGTCTTCTAGGGCTGTTTCTCTACCTATCAGACAAAAGGTATTTGTTTCGCTCTACAAGCGGTCATTGTTACATGCTGCTATGTTCATATTGTGATCACTAGAATCTTATCCTTTTTTTTTCCCATCTTTCTGCTTTTTTACTCTTTTGTTAAAAAGGATGGAATAGAGCTTGATAAGGCACCAGGATCAGAGAGGAGTCTTAAGTCTCGGGGAATTCTTGCTAGACAAGTAAATGGAGTATTGGCAGACCAGGCATGAACACCCATTTAGTATTTTTTCTTTTTGGACATCTTTTTTTTTTCTTGTCTTATAAGAAACTGCAGCTGTTGTGGTTCATTTACTTTCTATTTTTTGTTTTCATTTTTATGATTGGCAGGGAGTTCGTCCTGTTGCAGAAGTGGAAAAAGTTGCACCCCCAGGTTACTTGCTTTTTATTTAGAGTTTAAATGCGGATGGACATGAGAAATTGCCTCTCTTCCCCTCTCCCTCTCGTCTGCCACCCTCTCCATTTCTCTTCATTGGAGTTGTGTGGCAATGGCTTTTGCAAATGGTTATTAAAATTCGTTGACTTTTGAGCAGCATCAAAATATGAGATATTCTAAACTGTTGAACAATGTATGATTATTCAGGGAATACAACTAGTGTTTCAAGTTGGGGTATTTCATCTATTTTTGGTGGAAATGATAACACCAGAATTTCTGCTAAAGAGAATGCAACAGCCAAATCACATATTGAACCTGTTAACAACATGGATGCTTTGGACCAGAGCTTTTCTATCATCCATTTGAGAGAGGTATTTACAAAACTTATCTAAAAGTTGTTACTTCATTGGCAATCTGTATTATTCATTTAAATCTTTACTTTCTATTTTTGTTTAAATTATGTTCTAAGTGCTCATGTTTTTTTTTTGTTTCTAAGCCTCCAACTGTCTTGAGGCCCTCAGAAAGTCATTCAGAGCAAGAGGCTATTGAAATTGCGGTCACTAAATTGCTATTGAGATCATACTATGACATTGTCCGGAAGAATGTTGAGGACTCTGTACCAAAAGCAATTATGCATTTTCTGGTAATAATTAACATATGTAGATGTGCTCACTGCTTTTATATGGCCTTTTTTTTGGATTCTCTTGTTAAGTTTCTGACACTTATGTGTTCCAATTTATTGTAGTTGCCAATTTTTTTAACTGTTGAGCAATTTTCATTTAAAACTATCTAGGAGTGTGTATATTTTGTGAACTTTTGTTAAATTTACTTTTATTATTATCATCTGAGACATACAGTTGATTGATTTATGATTACACAATTGCATTTCAAAATAATTGAAATTTGCAGACATTTTGGGAGATCTAGGAATAGGAAGCTGGATGAACATAATCAGTCTTTCAGGAGAAACATTTTCCTGACTCGGTGACCTGTTTCAGGAATGTGGATCTCCTTCACTAGAGGCAATTGAATCTGGCAACCTAGCATTCAGTTTTTTGTTACCATACAGCATTTGCCAGTAGTTGGCTGATTTATTTGAAGTGTTATAGAATGTGCTGGTCTGGTCTTGTAAAATTTCTAATTTTGCTTTCTCTGTAATTATGTAGGTGAACCACACAAAGCGTGAACTGCACAATGTCTTCATTAAAAAGCTTTACAGGTGACATGGGTGCTTTGATTTTATTTGCTTGGATTTTGATCTACTGAACTATAGGTCTCACATTTTTTATTGCAATTTTCATTGCATTGACTCCACTTTTGTGTTGCATCTCATTTTAAACAGAGAAAACCTGTTTGAAGAGATGCTGCAGGAACCTGAGGAGATAGCCATGAAAAGAAAGCGGACTCGTGAAACACTTAAGGTTCTTCAACTTGCTGTAAAGGTTGGTTTCCTACATTAATTGGCCTAGATCTTTCAAGTTTTTAGATTGTTAATCTCTATTTTGTTTCTGTAATGGTGATATGGAGATCCGACTTTCATGTTTGGTTATTTAAGACTTGGGATATGCAAACTAAATTAATTTTCTTTCACCAGAAACTAGTAGTAAGTGGTTTAAATGTGTGTGTGTAAGATACTTGAATGAGCATCTTCCTTTCCCTTTTTGGACATCGATGTTCTTTTCCTCCAATTCTGAATAATGTTTAGGGCATTAATTTATTAAGCAGAAGATGTCAATGGTTCGGTGCCTCTGGATGTGCATTTAGTTTCTATAGTTGCTGCTGAAAGTTACAATTGTAATTTGCTGAAGGATCATTTGACATTTTTTATCTGCTAATTTTGTGTCTTAATAGACATTGGATGAATTGCCATTGGAAGCTGAAACAGTTGAAAGGGGATACAGTTTGGGTTCGGATCCAACAGGATTGCCAAGGATCCATGGGCTTCCATCATCCTCGATATATTATTCTAGTAGCAGTTCCAGTGATTACTCAGCTTCTCCTAAGAACCAAAGGTCCCGCAAATCATCTCATTCAGGAGAGCTACAATATCATTTCTATGGTAATGCAGATTCTAATGGAGGTTCACGACCTTACATGCCTGGACTCTATCCGGCTATTGATGTGTAAGTCACTCGAGTGATGCACATTGGTCGAATTTTTCCTCAAATGCCTCATTTTGATTGCCAAGTCACTATTCTTGGAAAGTCATTGAAATTTCATTTCCTTGAGTTGGCTTTAGCTATTGACAAGGGCAAACCAGTTGTGCTTTACCCTCTATATGGCTTTAATTGGTCCGATATAGTATAGGATTATAAATTTCATTTCATTGTTTTACAAGGCATCAGCAAGAATAACAAGGAGCCAATAATCTCCCTTTTTTTTTTTGGCCCCATTAGAAGCAGCAAGGGCTGTCATATATTTTTGATCAAGAAGTTATTGTTTAATTATTTGATTGCCTCGCTGTTTTCCCAGTTCCAGTGGGATTGTTTGTTATTGTCATCAATATTAATGCTTAATTGCGTATAGCATCTCTTGCAGAATTGGTTAGTGTGATCGTAGAAAACAATATATTCATTATTCAGATGTGTTTATTAAGATGCGTTGGATTTTGGGTTCGTGTTAATGCTTGCAACTATGAATTTCTTTATTCATCATTTTCTATGTTCTCTTAAAATGTATCCAATTTACAGTACACGTGTACAATTGTCAGATTTTATTAATTCTTCAAAGTTTTAATTCGATTTGAGCAGTTGATTGATCAAAGTAGGTGCAAATGATCCAGGTTTGCTGATCGTTGAAGGATCTAACATTAGGTTAAATGGTGTAAATTAGAGAGAAGTTAAATTGGATCTAGCCTACAGGTTTGAAGGGCAAATTGACACTACTACCTGGACTTTGATTGACCAAAGAATACTCAAACAAAGATCCTTGTTTTGGTATATTTGCCTTGTAACATCATTTGAATGTAGTTCAAGTAAATTGAACATGATTGCAATAATTAGTCAAGAAGACAAGAAAACCAGGGATTAATTATTCATAATGTGCTCAAGTAGGAGGAGAGGGTTCCTCCTACTTTGCTTATATCAGCAGCACAGAACCTCTAACTGGATCCGTGGATGCCTCAGTAGCATATCATGTCCCGGCTCGCCAGTGATAGTTGACAAATTTCACAATGAGATGTAGAATTACAAATTCACTTCTAATGCAACACAACTTTTGTTAACAACAGAATCTAATTTGGAGTTCAAGTGGCAGAACGCTATTCTGTTTCATAAACAAAAAAACGAAAGACAGATCTTTGTATCTGTAATGCTAGTTGGTATAAACTGCTTCAATGATGGCAAGAAACTGGATACGTTTCATATTAAGGTTAAGGTGCACATCATGAGTTTAATTCCCTGGCCGCTCATTCTCCATATTAGAATCGTCAATGTCAATTTGTAGTTTGATCATCAAACTCGGAGAAGTAACTAACATTTACAGCATTTCAACCTAGCTGAAGGATATGGTTAGTCTCCAATCTGCTGGACGTTGGTCGCTAGAAGACCACTACCTGATCGTCAAAATTCCCAGGGATCTCAAATTCTGAACCTGAAACACTCCCAAGCCCATTCAGAGTGTCTTGGAGATCCTGAAAAATGCAAATATTGAAACGAAAGCTACTTAGTACATGATATTATTCTGCATATAAAAGATCAAATTCACTCAACTCTAGGTTTCCACGCTTAAAATTGATTATGAAAAGAGAACTTTCCAGATTGGGCAATACAATACAAATTTATGTCAGTGACTTCTTTATTGCCCCCTTTTACAAGTTATTTGAATCCATATATGAACACTTTAAACAGTTAGACTCTTGCCATTGAACATCACAGGTAAATTACTTAAAAAAACATTGAACTTGTGAGATATGTGTTACTTAGCCAGCATAATTTTACCTCATCATCTAGGTTGACTGATGAATTCTCCATATGCATAGGCAAGTGATCAGTGACAATTTTGTCAGTTTCCAGCAAATTCTGCACATAATATAGGCAAAATTGATAATCAAGCCAAAAGCAAATCTTGAACATACAAGTCAACTAGATATTCAGAATCATCAGCTTCTAGTTGGAGGTGATTACCACAAATGATCAGTTACCAAGTTTAGTTATTAGAGTTTTTATGAGAGGTAACAAGTTTCATCTCCACTAATAGATGTATTAAAGCATTCCAGATCTTTTGTTCTCCAATTTTTTCACATGTCAATAAGACCCCAAAGGGAAGATGTGCAATTAGCAGGTCAGGAGGAGGGGACAGCCAATCAGCAGTGCATAACTTATTATTCAAGAACTAAATCTGAAATGGGCCATATAGCTGTTGCACTGAAAATAATCCATTTTTAGCAAGCTAATATCCAAAAGAACCCATAGCAGCACCAGTCACGACTATTACCTTCAACTACAACTCCCTAATACCACAACACAGCAACCATGACTTGCAATTAACCTTGTATACAAGGGACATCTCATCGGCAAGTCCAGAAAGGACATACCTGATCATTTGGCTTCATAGTATTCTCCGAATCTAATAGCATCGGTTTTCTCTCTTTTGGGCTTCCCTGAAGATTGAACAATGCAGAGACCAATGAGTCATGCCATATTCAATAGCAGTGATCAAAATTCAGACTGCTGTTTTAGATCAACAAGAATCCATCAATGTGGCTTTTCTCCTAAAAACCAAATATATAATTGGTAGTGTAAGCAATATAACTATTTTTATACATTACCACACTATTATGCTACATTCTTGGTTCATGAAAATGCATACCAACAGTATAAGAAACCATACCTCTTCATCCTGGTTGACATAGGGGTTTCCTTGTTCCATGGTTGAAGGCTTAAAATCAGGAGTTCCCTAATACAATAACATAGTTTTCACTCCTATGTGTTTATTATAGGAAAATGGAGATGGAGAATTATGACTTCACAAAAAGACCAATATGAACATTTACATGCATCCTAACTGATCATTAAACCACACACAACATTAATATATGCATTGAAAACATGAACTCAATTAAGCAAGATACTGACCAGCTCATTTTGATCAAAAGAAACATGCCTCACGCCTTTGGTAAGATCCCTCAAGGTGCCCTTTAAAATCAAATAAAAAAAGAAAAGTGTAAGTTACAGAAAAAATTAGCATGACTAGAACAAGAAAAGACAATGCTTTTAAAAGAGAAGAACTAGTGCAACTAGTAAGTTCCTAAAATCATTTACCATGACAAACAGAAACAATATTTCAGTTTTAGTTAAGAAACACTAATTTCCATGCGAATAGACGATGAGTTTACACTTGCAAATGCCTAATAAGTTCCATCCAAAAGAAAACCTTTACATGCATTTGAGCTGCCATAATGATATTCCTACAAAAAAAAGTGATAGACAACTTGACAAATGAAAACCAAAAATACCACCTAGAACAATGAAGCTGGATCCAACTACTGATGACCAACACTAACAGATTGCCAAAGCAATCAAGTAGTCAATATGTTGACTTATTTTGGTTAAATTCAGTTATGCACACAAATGGCAATGGGACAATATCATCTCAAATACAAAAGATGCATCAAGCAATGAAATGAAAGGGATCTTTCCAAAGTTAAATCAAAATGCAACACGCACATTAGATTTTGAAATGGTAAATGATATGATCTGGTCCTCTTTCCAGAAAAAGGGTAAGTTAGCGAACATAAGAATGCTGCAGTATTACCTACTCCCTGGGCTACACGCTAAACTTATTTTTTTTGAAAGAGTAAGAGCTACATCCAATAATCAACACAATGGGAGAAAAAGGGACTTAAAAATATTGGTGTAGATAACATCTAGATAAGAAACCAGTCATCCAACTAATAAAACGATATTTTTTTTTAAAGAAAAAAAAAACCTTATTTGCCCACATAAGGCCGCAAGCATTGCAGAGAGTTCTTGGACCAGCAGGTCCACGACGCATTGCCGGCGTGGCATTCTCACAAATCCCGCAGTTTTGACATCTACATAAGCTGAAAAAAAAATGCAGAAAGATCACTACAAAAGAATGAGGAAAACAGCATCATCACCAAATGAAAGGATAAGACCAACGAGCATGTCAACTTCATGTAAACTATTGTCCAAGATTTAGACATGTTTAAGCAGCTGCTATAAATATGCAGTGAGTTGAACTCACACAGATTCAGATTGAGGAGTTGTATTGTTTGGTTCCCAGTTGCTGCCAGTATCTGTGTTGTAACAGTCCTTCAATGAAGCAAATTGTCCATTCTTGCGATGCATTCTAGCAGAAAGAGGTATTCATTATCACAACAAAAACCAAAAGAAAGGATGGAAACATGTTCATAAAAGCCAACAATACAAAAAGGTTCAATTGCCATATGGATGCACATTCCTATGCTTTTTTTTTTACTTTATTTTTTATTTCGAGATTGTGTGTCTGTGGGTGCAGTGTTGGGGGTTGGGGAGAGAATTATGAACTCAGTGAACATGGGAAAAAGTAATCCTCTAGCTTCTAGTCACAACTTCCGTTGAGATTTATATTAAAAACAAATAAACAAAGGTATTTTCAAGAGCTCATAGATATCCAGCAAAATATGCTCCACCTTGGGAAGTATATGCTTCAAGACTAGAGTATATGCTTCAAGACTAGAGTACACCAAAATTATCTACATAAGGCAGATACAGCAGAATAGCCTCATGTTTCATAAAGCACATCAGGCATGGCAATGGTGGTTTTGTGTGGATGAAGGGTTGACATAAACACTTTATTTAATCTCTTCTTTTTGGGGTTGGGGAGTTGGAAGAGAGCGCGAGCATTTATCATTATACAATGGCCACCAAACACATTGTGAGGAAAGAAAGGAACTCCTACACCACCACTCTATTAGAAGTTAATTCAGCCAGAGGGTATATTCAACAAATTGCACCACAAATGAGAGATTTGCATTTTTACAATGACAGGAGGTGTATATATCTACCTTTGGGCAACTTCTTTCCGGCAAGTGTATCGAATTTTCTTTTCGAAGCACCTCTCTTTTCGCTTTTCACGGAACCTCACCAGAGAGGCAAATCTTCTAGAAAGTTTTGATCCTTGTGAAGTATCGTCATCACCTACATTCTGGAATATCCAGTAAGAAAACATTGAAATAGTTACATATGAAGCAACAAATTAAAATTTCAGGAACAGTGTTTTAGTAATACATGATAAACTCCAGCATTCTGTTGTAGCAAAGATTCAGAACTTGGCAGAGTAGCAGGGGGATCTGCTGCTCCTAGAAGTAACAACACAGCTTGCACCTGTCACATGAAGTCTAGAGAATCAAAGAGCAGAAAGACATCCAAGATATAGATACATAAATAAAAAGGTTATATTATGCCTAGAAAAAGTTATACATATGCACATCTCTTAAAACAGCAGCAAATAAAAGGGTTAATGCCTTAATGGAAACAAAGGACCTATGATCATAACAAACTGGCACCGCAACAATGGTGACTTAAATGCCATTTGTTCTGTTGAATCATTAAAAAAAGAAATGTAAAGAAGGCACAAGGCACGGACTGAGTCAGATAACACATTGAACTCTTCACTCCATTAAAACTAATTCAATTGCTAGCATAAACCAAAATCAAAACAAACCCAAAAGACCCAATGGCTCCATAAATCAAGCCATCATAATTTTTTTAAAAAGGGTACATTCTTTAAAAAAACATTTTTTTAAAGCAGAAAGAATTTTAAAAATCTACCAAAGCTAAGAACTTTACAAACAACTGAATTGAAATTGATTCTTCAGCTTTGATAAAATTCCCCAAATTTCACCAAAACAACTTCAGCTCAATTACACTTAATTCACAAAAAAAAAAAAATCAAGAAATAAGCACATGCATTTCACTGACTGACTGAAAAAGAAAAGAACCCTAGTCATACCATACCTTATGAGGAGTAACAGCAGGAAAAACATAAACTTCACCTTCAAAAGCAATGGTGAGCTCACTAGTCCGACTATTAGTGATACTACTACTACAACTACTAATATTATTATTATTATTACTACTACAACTCGTTTCTATTGACCTCATTTCTTCTATTCTTGCTCCATTTATTACACTTCCACCATCAAATCCTCCTCCTCCACTGCCGCCACCGCCGCCGAACGGCAATAACAATGTCCGGTTACTGTTATTATAAATATGATGATCGTCATCGTCATCGTTGTCGTATTCATCCTCCAAATACGCCGTCGTATTGCTCCCCATTTTTCTTCACCTTCCCTCTGAGCTTCAAAAGAAACGCCTCCTCCTTTCACTGCTGTCTCTGTATGTGTATATATGTAGAAAGCGCTTTTATTATTATTATTATTATTATTATTATTATATTTATTATTATTGTTATTATAAAAAATAAATATTCATGAAAATCTGTGCAAATTGTCAAAAATGTGAAAATGGAGAGAGGTTGGTTTGTTTCTTTCTTGTAAATATCTTCTTCGAACTTTGACTGCAAGAGAGAGGTAAAATTGAAAATTTCTTTTAACTATTAAAGTTTGATGACCGCTCTCCACTAAATATTTTGATTTTTTTTGAAATAAAAAATTAAATATTTTAATTCATGATAGGATATTTTATTATTTATAGTAAATAAAATTAAACTTTTAATTTATAAATATTTAAAAAAATTATCATTAAACTATTGAATGTTATATATCAACACATTAGTCTAAAAGGCAAGAATAAGATAACAACTAGGCACAATCACAAGCACAAATGTGACAGCACAACAAATAAATATAACATGGCTACTTTTGTTGTTTATTATAGAAATTATTCCATCAATTCAGACATTGTGAGGTAGACTCAAGTAAAGTGCACACACCAAACATATATAATGACTAGATTTCTAGCCTATACCTTAATGACCAGTCACTCCTCTTTAAAAAGTATAAGAAGTACGATGAGAGTGGGTAGAAGTAAACATTAAAATATTCCATTCATCACACCAGTGAGATTACATAAAATAAAATAAAGTATGAAATGACTAAAATGCCTCTAAGACCACAAAATGCTACCCCTCATGATTTTTCTCCACTTAAACGGTCAACGCCCTCATCGACTGTGACCCTCTGTACTGTTCTATCTTGTACTTGAACACTTGAAGATCGTCTTCATTTTCCCATATATCTTCTTATTCTCCTTCGCCCTTCTACTTCACTAAACACTCCTTTGTATCTGTGCCTATTGAAAACTATTACTCTCTCAATTAGGATCTCTTCCACTATCTTCATTATTGGTTCTATCTTGGAGATTAAAGGTCTTTTGACTTGATTCCGGCTGATGTCTTTTTTATCAGCATGATAAGTTCTTAGCTGCTTATATGAAAGATAGGATGGAAGTTGAGTCCCTCGTATAGTTATACTGTTTTGGACAAATGGTCAAGTAGGTCCTTCAACTTGACGAATCATGTCAAATAGACCGAATTGTAACTTTTTCAACAAATTAGTCCAAAACTTTCATTTTTCAGCTCAATTAACTCCAAAATTTGAATTGAAATATGTCATGTTGTGCAAATGCTCTTAAGGAGTGTGAACTAAATAATTATATATATATATAAGAAAAAAATATTTATTTAGATATTTCTTTTCTTTTCTCCTAAAAGTAATTATTTATATTTATTATTTTTTTAATAATCAATTAACCTCCCCCTTTCCTCAACCTCTTATTCTTCTTCTCGTCACATCTAAACCTGCAGATTTTTTTCATTATTTTATATTTTCCTTTTCATTATTTAATGTTCATGCTTTTCTTTCTTTACTTAACAACCTCATTTTCATTATTTTTTTTCTTTTTTGTTGTCAATCATCGCCAATGAAGTTCCCACCATAGCTACCCAAAAAGAAACACACCATCTGCAATTGGATCTACAAATGAACCTAACAAAACTATATACCCCAAGAAAGACCAAAGTTTAAATCTTTTAAAAATACCCAAAACAAAAAGTTTAAAGCTTTCTAACAAATACCTAGAAAAAAAAAATTAATAGTTAACCAGTATAGACTTAATAAAACCCAAAACAAGCAAATGATTATCTTGTACTATGATGCTTTATGTTAATAAATAAACCCGTTTGTTTGTTCCACAAAAACATGTATTCATCATTTTTGGCAAGGATTCAAAGTGCAACAAAGCAAAAAAATTAAAAAAAAATCTTCTCGTCGATACAGATGTTTAAAATACATTAACTATCTTCTCTAAAGGTCCATTGAGAGATTTTCAAAATCTTCTAAAAAACCTACAGACACAAAAATAGACTAAAACATAACACACCAACCCATAAAATATTCACTTTGATTATTCTTTTTCTCTCTTTAATAGCATCCATCAATCTCTATTTTATCGAAGAAGCCGACCGTAAATCTGCCTTTGGCGCAATCCATAATCTTCTGCTCAATTCATGGCTGGTAGCCTTGACAACACTGCTAAGATTTTGAGATTCAAGCTCAGCAAGTTCCTTTACTTTGGAATTACTAGGAGGTGGAGAGTTCTTTTGCTCTTGATGGATTTGCACATGAGGATTTGTGTTTGTGAGACCGCTGATAAGGATTTGTAGAGGTTGGGGTAGTTGGTTCTGAAAAGCTGAACCCATTAGTGGTCTCCAACTAGCATCCATCATACAAAAGTTCATCCATGAAATCCAAATCCATGGCAGCTCCAGAGAAGGAACTAAATGTAGGCTTTGGTTTTCCCTGATGCTGTAACACTATTTGATTTTGGGTTTTGGATTTTTATTGTTGATTGGCCTTGAATTGCAAAGGTGGAGATGATGGAGAGTGGTGGTGATAGGAGGAAAAAAGAAAGGTGATGATGAAGTTGTGGGTGGATGAGAATAGCAGAGGTGGTGAGGGTGAGGTGGAGATGAAGGAGAACGACGGTGATATGAATATTTGTAGCGTTGAAGTTTGATTTTTTTTTGGGAGGAAATTAGGGTTAGAAGTTTTTGAATAAAATAAGAAAATTTGATGTTATTTTAATTTACTTTTGCACCATGAAACACACACACTTGATTTATCTCTAAATTGAGTTTATTAGGCTAAAAAATAAAAGTTTTGGATTTATTTATAAAAAAAGTTCAAATTGAAATTTGCCCTCCTTGTACAAGTTGAAGGGCCTAATAAACCATTTTTCCGTTATACTTTGTAGGCAAATAATCCAATTCTTACAATAATAGGTACATGGTTTTCATATCTCCTTACTAATAATTTTTTTAAACTACCAATCCACTGCATATCAATATTTTTAGAGTAATTTAGTTTTTATAAAATAAATATTTATTATTATATTATATAAAAATAATTTAATAAATTTTTTTAAATAATGAAAGAGAGATAAAATTTAAATTTTTAATTTATACCACTAAATTACTCAATTTTCGATAATTTAATAGAAATCAACTCTTGGAAAGAGCTTATAAGGGAATATTCTTATTTAAATAATATATAACTAATGTTTTATTTATATATAAAATAAAATTATTAAAAATTAATATTATATTAATTAAATGTAAAATTAATTTTATTAAATGTAAATATTTTGATTAAAATAATTATAATTATAACTGATTATATTTGATTAGTTAATATTAGAATTATAGTATATGATTATTTAATATTAGAATTATTTAATAAAATCAAATTTAGAATTATACATTTTTCAAGATTTGGTTAAATCATGAAAACATAAAGAAAACATTGAATTCTTTTTCTTATTTTTTACACCCTTTTAATCTCCTAAAAAGGTAAATTATGACGTCAAATAGAGAAGAATCACTTGAGTAGGAGGACATGTGTCACATGGTTCCACCTTTTTTTTTTTACAAAAATTATCCTCATTAAGAATAAAATAAAAAAAATTCTCACGAAAAAAATTTATAAAAAAACATAGTCCAAAAATAAATAGGCAAAACTAATATTGAGCCCCTAAATTTATCGACTTTTTAGTTTTAGGCACCTAAAATTTTATTTTGTATATTTAGACTTTTGAACTTCACGTGTTTGAAGTCTTAAACCTTTCTGTTAATTTTTTAACAAAAATTAATTTCTTTTGATCCCTAAAGATTTATATTTCTAACATTCATACCATTTTTACTTTTTAACACTTATATCACTTTTAAAAATTTTTCATAATAAAAAATAAATTTACTTAATTTAATTTCTAATATTTTAAATTAAAAATATAAATTTATAAACAATTTTAAGTAATTTTAAACTTTAAAAATAAATAAACAAGTTGATCTTAAGATAAAAAAATTATAATAAAACTATTGTTTTTCAAAATATAATATTATGATGAAAAAGAATACCATAATTAAAAGAGATTATGATAAAAAATATTTTATAATCCTTCAAAATTTAAATTTTATATTTTTAATACATTTTTTTAATAAAATTTTAATTAAATTATTGTGAATAATTTTTTATAGTATAACTTTTATAAATAGTGGATACCAATTCATGTCTGTACATCATAAAAAAACGGTGATAGATGTTCCAACCAACTCAAACTTTTTATCACCGTTATCTTAACCTTCATTTTTTTTATCATACTTTTTGAGTACATAAAAAAAAAATTATATTATAAAAAAATGTATTCACAATAATTTAAAATATTGTGAAAAATAGTAGTATTATTGTAATTTTTTTTATCTTAGCATTAACTTATTTGTTTATTTTTAAAATTTAAAATTATTTAAATATGTATATAATAATTTAAAATATTAGAATTAAAATAAGTAAATTTATTTTTTACTAGTGAAAAAAATTTAAAAGTAATATAAGTGTTAAAAAGTAAACAATGGTATGAATGTTAGAAATATAAAACTTCAGGGATTAAAAGGAAATAATTTGTGTTAATAAATTGATAAAAAAGTTTAAAATTTCAAATTCGTAAAGTTTAAGAGTCTAAATATATAAAACGAAACTTTAGAGGCCTAAAGCTAAAAAGCCAATAAATTTAGGGCCTCAATATGAATTTTGCCTAATAGATATAACATGAAAAGCATATGCACAAATTCGGAAGCAACACGTGTCCTTTTTAATGACATCAATTGCTAGTTTCCTTTTTAATTTTTTTAAAAAATAATAATGTTGAAAAAGCAAAAGTTTTTAGCTTTACTGAAAAAATTAATAAAAGCTTTTTTTAAAAAATAAAAAATAAAATAATTTACTAACACTCATTTGAAGTTTATTTTTACATTTTTAAAGTAAACTAAATACTTTATTTGTTCTAATTTATTAGTTTATTTATTTATTTTTAGCCGTCAACTAAATATTTTTATTATGTTAATTTTATGGGTAAAGGTGCATTTTTGCTTCTCATATTTTGCCTTAGGAGGAGATATGCCCCCTTTCTTTCTTTTTTTTGTCTAAATATATTAGGGTTAGGCTAAAAACAAGTATTTAAACCCCTCAATCTGAGATGGCATTATCGTTACTTTTGCATTTCACGTGGCATAAATGCATTTATTTAAAATTAAAAAAAAATTAAACAAAGAAAATAAATTATACTCAACAAAAAACCTTAAAACATTAAACCAAAAAACAAAAATATTCCTTCACCCGTACCCCTATCCAATTATACCCATGTCAACACCCTCTACCATCTAACCACCATTGGCGTCGCTGCAACCAGCTCCTCCACTCACCAATAATAGAGTCACCAACATAAATACCTTTGCTTGCTCGCTCACCCAACCGATGGCACCGCCGCCTCTCCCAACAACTGCTTCAGACCTTCAGTAACTAGATCCTGATCTCAAGCGACCAGATAATCTAACCCTCGAGTTCGCTTAATTCGGAGTTGGCTATTTCTGGGGAGTGGAGCTCACGTTTTGTTGCTCTCAAAACTCGCAAGCGCAAGAGTCATGATTGTAGCATATAAGATATCGTTCCCACGAAGACTGTATATTGACTACCAATTATTTTTACCTATAACTTAGCTAACAAACCGAGTAAAAGAATTTGAGTAATTGTAAAATTTAAATAACAACTAAATAAACTAAACTGAACTTAGATATTTAATGTTTAGAATCTAGGTTTAGTTTCACTATTCTATTCTAATCTTGAACACATTATAAAATAAATAATCTTTTTAATTCAGTTAAGGGTAATTGCTTTAAATTACCTAAAGACTCTCTCAAGTTCAATTAAGCATGCAAGGATTAAAATCTAACCTACTATCGTGATTAATAAGTTAATCTTATCTTATTAAGACTTTTAGCAATTAATTTGTCACCATGATTAAACTGTCGTGACTCCTCGAAGAGCTCGCCTACTCTCGTGGTCGAGTGATTTAAGTTCTAAGTGTTCTTAAGCTAATAAATTCCACTAACTCTCATTGGTGAATTTATCCATAAACAAGCAATCAAACAGGCCTGGAATGATAACTAGATAATATTGCAACACAAAGAATTAACTAAAATTCAAATCAAATAAAGTACTTGTGTTAAATTCATATAATGGAATAACTGCTCCTAACCAAGATTCTAAAAGAAAAATAGCCGTGCATAGCTATGGAGAAATCCATAAACAAAATATAAAGAAAAACAGAAAGATTAAATAAAAATAAAGTTGTTTAACAATTGTCGAATCCTTCAGCCGTCTCTGTATCTTGCCTCTGCGTCTCTCCTCGTCTCTGTATCTTCAAAAGACGTTTTAATTTCCTTTATATAGAACTAGGGTTAGGGAGAGTCCTCTTTGGTCTCAAATCTTCTTAATTTGCAAAATAGGAGACTTCCTAATCATCACACGACTTCCTAATCATCAAAATATAATTTGGCTCTACATGGCTCAAATATGGCTTGCAATTGGCTTAAAGCTTTTGGAAGTTTTGACAATTCAACTTTAAATTCTTCATTTTTTCCTTAATAAGTCGGGTCACCTACAAAAAATAAACATTAATTAAAAAATAAATATATTTTCCTAAATAGACAAATACTAATTACTAAATAAACTCCTAATTAGACCCAAAAACTATTTAAATTTAATTATTTCCTATTTAAAATTTATTAAAATTGAACTCTAAGACAAGTAAATAATATGCACATCAAATTCCCCCACACTGGCACTTTGCTTATCCTCAAACAAAACCAACTTTAAAAATAGTAAACTTAAATCACAACCTAAGTTATTCAACTTCTAAGACATGAAACTTGATAATACTGAGACTAAAACATATTTACTAATGAAGATAGTTAGAAAAAAATACAATATATTTGAACAATTTACTAATCATAACCCAAGCACTCAACCTTTTGAAATCAAGTGAACACAAAACCAGAGAAGGGAAACATAAAGATTCTCAGTTTTTTTTTTTATTTAGTGAATGCGTTTTACGCTCATTTTCACTTTATTATTATTTTTTCTCTTCTCAATTCAAATATTTCTACTCAAAGTAATCCCTCGTCGTTCCTGTATTACCAAGCGCGGACACCGTTGAGTATTTCCTTCGGATACTCATACCCTAATTAGGGCATTAGAGTAGATTCAGAGCGCATAAGATTTTAATTTAAATACAACTCTTACTTTAAGAATGAGAGAGTTTTTTTTTAACTAAAATTTAAATATACAACCCTTCCTAAAATCATGCATAATTTCAATCTCCAGGTTCATGCTTAGGTCATAAAAACTAAATTTTCCATACGTAAACATTATATACAACTATCTTAATTAATAAATCATTTGATATTTCAGTAATTAATCAAGAAACAAGCTTATATACTAATATAATCCCAAGTGTGATAGAGTATATAAAAATTTAAACAAAAATTTTCTTCAGGATAATAAAATTAACAGTGTGGGGAAACGAGTTGAAAAGTAATAAATCCTAAATAACAAATTTTTTTTTACTAAGTAAATAAAATAAAATAAAAAGATTAGCAATCAGAAAAATTAGCAATAAGATTAATTAAATTATCAAGCACTAAGATTAATTAGATTATCAAGCAACCCCCCCCCCCCCCCCAACACACACACACACACACACACACACACTATCCATGGCATTGTCCTCAATGTCAACA